>RJWM01005944.1:0-87969 GCA_004363535.1 Dasyprocta punctata | reverse complement strand
TTTTTTTTTTTTTTTTTTTTTTTTTGCGGCACCGGGGATTGAACTCACAACCTCGCGCCTGCCAGGGCAGGCGCTTAAGGCACTGAGCCAAACTCCCGGCCCGGGTTTTTTTGAGGCAGGGTCGCACTATGTAGCTCAGGCCGGCCTTGTGCTCGCATTGTAGCCCAAGCCGGCCTCGAACCCACAACGCTCCGCCTACCTCAGCCTCCCGAGTGAAATCAACCTTTTATATAAGAACAAATGATTTTATACAAAGAAAAAAAGATCATTTGATGAAGAAAAGACAATCTTTTCAATAAATGATGTTAGAAAACTGAATTTTCACATAAAAAAGAGTAAATTTGAATCTTTATTATATGGTATATTAAAATATAATCAAAGACTAAAATAAATCAAAGACCTAAACAAAAGAGCTAACCTATTAAACTTTTTAAAATCATATAGGGAAATGTATATGATATTAGATAACAATACCATGACATAGATGGAAAAGGAAAAGAAAAAGAGGTAATTTTGTTTTCATCAACATTTAAAAATTTGTGCATCAAAGAAAACTATAAAGAAATTAAAAGCACAGTCAATGGAGTAAAAGAAATGCTTGCAAAGTATGTATCTGATAATACTTATATCCATAATATATCAAGAACTTGTAATACTTAATAACATCAGAAACCAAACAAACAACTCAATTTAAAAATGTTCAAATCACGTGAATACATCTCTCTCCAAAGAAGATGCTAAAATGTCCAGTAACTACATGAAAAGATCCTCAACACCACTATTCATTAGAGAAATGTGCAACAAAATACACAACATCATGTTACTTTACATTCACCTGGCTGGCTATAATAAAATAATAATAGTAATAATGACTATTATTATTATTATGCATTGACAAGAATGTGAAGAAACTGGACATCTCATTCATTGTTGATGAGAATATACCTTGACGCAGCCTTTGTGGGAAATGGCTTGGCGTTTTTCAAGATCTGGAAATTCTATACCAAGAATATACTAAAAATAATTGAAATCATGGATTCAAGTACTTGTACATCAATTTCCATGGCAGCATTGTTCATAATATCAAAACTATAGTAATAACTCACATATTTTTCTTTTTTTTATTTAAGAGAAAAAAAGACACATAACAAAGACAAAAAGCAAAAGAGACAAACAAGCGACTAGAGTAAATGCACAACAGTAACATTACAGATTTACAAAACAGAATAGAAACTTGACAATGGTTGCAATATTGTGTATCGTTATCTTCAAAATGGTTGTTTACAGCCCACATAAATGTTTTTCAACACATAAATCAATAAATAAATTGTGGCATATACATGCAATGTTATTCAAGCTTAAAAAGAAATAAAATTTTGATATATGCTTCAACATGGATGAATGTAGAAAATATTGTGCTAAAATAAGCCTATTACAAAGTAAGAACTACTATATGATTGCACTTATGTGAAATAATAAGAATAGCAAAATTTGTAGAGATTAAAAAGCAGAACTGTGGTCACCAGGGATTGGAAACAAAAAAAAAAATGAAGTTGTTGTGTAATAGTTACAGAATTTCTGTCTGAAATATTGAAAAAAATTCTCAAAATCAGTAATAGCAATGGTTATAAATATAGTGAGTGTGCTCCATGCTCCTAAGTTGTACAACTAAAAATGGTTAATCCATAACTAAAATAGTTTAGGGAAGAAATGCATCAAAAACACTTAGAAAAAAGCCAGAAAACAAGTAACGAAACAGTAGGTATACATTCACATAGACCAAAAACCACATTAAAACAAATTATCTAAATATACCAATTATAAGACAGAGACTGTCCAAATGGTTTCCAAAAAAGATTCAAATCCCAGCATTCAGGAGGCTGAGGCAGGAGGATCATTGCAAGTTCAAGACCAGCCTGGGCTACAAAGCGAGGTCAAGTCTAGCTTGAACTGCATAGCAAGACCATGTTTCAAAAAGATTAAAAAAAATCCAAGCATATGGTACCAACTAAAAACCACTGTTGATATATTGATAAATAATATATTTAAGGTGAAAGAACAGAAATAATATACAGAAACACTTATAAAAGAAATATGGGTTGGTTATGCTAATACCTAGCAAAGTAAAAATCAGAAGAAAAAATATAAAGAATAAAAAGATAAATCTATTATAGAAATCAAATGATAGAAAAATCTATTAACATAGGAAGCATTACAAACGTCAATAGATATGTACCTAACAACATAGCATCAAAATATGTGAAGCAAAAATGGGTAGAACTGAAAGGATGAATAGACTATTTCATAAATATAGTTGGGTAGATAACATACCTTTCTTGGTTCTAGATAGAACAAATAGGAAATCAACAAGGACACAGAAGACCTGAACCCCACAACCAACTGTATTTAATTAACATTTACAGGAGACTATAGTACAGTAGTAGTTTATATATTCTTTCCAAATTTTCATAAAAGAATCACCACAATAGATGATATGCTTGGCCGTAAAATAAATCTTTGAAAATTTAAAGGAATTTAATTGTACATAGTATGTTTTCTAATCATGCTACCTCAATTCCTTGTGCTTGTGACATTATGTCTCATACTCATCAAAAAATAACAAGACATACTGTGAGGAAAATATGAAGAGGCAAAGAAAGCATCAGGGTAAGACTTAGTTGTGGCAAAAATTTTAGAATTATCAGACTGGGATTTTAAATAGCTATGATTAATATGCTACCTACCTTAATGGAAGAAATGGAAAAATGCAAGAACAGATAGATAATATAAGCATAGAAGTGGAAATTCTACAAATTAAAAGAAAATCCTATAAATGAAAAAAAGCAGCAAATCCTGAATATCTTGGAAAGGTTCATCAGAAGACTGCACATAAAAGAACAATGAGATTGTAAACACAACCATGGAAACTTCCAAAACTAAAATACAAGCAGGAAAAAAATATAACATAAAAAAGAATATTTTTCACAATTAGAGATGTTGGACATTTTTATACATCTGTTGGTCATTTGTATGTCATCTTTCAAAAAGTGTCTTCTTTGTCCATTTTAATAGAGTTATTTTCTTGTGCTCCTTATTTAGTGCACAAGATGTGATGGAAAGTTACACTGAATGTTTAAAATGTTTAAATATTAGAGCAAATGCCACAATTCCATTAATCCCTCTAAAAATATTCCTTCTTGCTTTGGAAACACTTATCTCATTGTTCTTGTCACGTTCTGAAACAGTTCTGGAAGTTCTTTTTCTTAAATTTCTTTAGTTGCATTTTCATGGCTGCCTTGATGTCCTGAACTGATTCAACCTGTTTACCTTTCATGGTCATTTTGACTTTGGAGAAGAAGCAGAAGTCACAGTACACCAGATCCGGTGGATGTAGTGTTTTTACCTACCCACCTTTCTGTTGGATGGAGCTCAGCAACAGCTTTCACTGTATTTCTTATTACACTTAGTAAAGATCTTCACAAAAGAAGACTTTCAGAACTGGCAAGAAAAACAGGCTAAGTGTGTTCAAAGTGAAGGAGACAGTATTTTCAGAGAGATAGATGGCAATCTTTCTTTTACATTCACCATACGCTTTGATCATTCTTTGTATATTTTCTCTAAATCTATGGGTTTCCCCTTCACTCTGTTGTTTCTTTTGCTACAGAGCTTTTCAGTATGATATAATACCCTTTGTCTATTTCTGCATTTGGTGTTCCTGCTTTCAGGTTCATAGTCAAGAAATGACTGCCCAGATCAGTGTTAAAGGACTTTTTCCCTTCTGTTTTCTTCTAGTAAGTTTACAGTTTGAGATTTTACATTTAAATCTTTAATTCATTTTGAATTGATTATTATAAAGATACAAGTTTATTCTTCTGTATGTGGAGGTGCAGCTTTCTCAATATCATTTATTGTAGAGACTGTCTTTTTTCCATTGTGTGTTCTTGCACAGTGAGATATCACCTCACACATACACTAACTATTTTGAAAAGAATGAAGAGTTACATGTTGACAAGAATATAGAGAAAAGAGAACTCCTGTAAACCACTGGTGGTACTGTAAATGAGCACATCCATTTAAAAAAATAATATGGAGATGACTAAAAATATAGAATTACCATATAATAGAGCAATCATTTCTGGGCATATTTCTGAAGCAATTGAAGTCCATACATTTTAAAAATGTCTGCACTACCTTGTTCATTGTAGCTGTATTTCCAAGAGCCAATTTATAGAAACAACTAAAGTGCCCAGTTGATAGACAAATAGCTATATGTGTATATATATATATATATATATATACACATATATATATGACTATATATATATATATATATATATATATATACACATATCTCCAGTCTTTTTTTTGTACCAGGAATCAAGCTCATGACCTTGCACTTGCCCGACACACTCTGTGCCACTGAGCTATATCCCTAGCCCCTTCAGTCTTTAAAAATTGTGAAAGTCCATCATTTGAAAAATATGGACATTATGTTAAGTAAAATAACCATCCATAGAAAGGTATATACTGCATGAACACATTTATGTGTTAAATCTAAAATGTTGAACTCATGAAAGTAGAGAGTAGAGTAGTACTTACCAGAGACTGGGAATGGAAGTAGCTGGGGAAAGGGGGCATGCTCATCTAAATGTACAAAGTTTCGTGTACACAGAAAGGATAAAAACTGTTGGTTTATTGCACAGCATGGGGTGACTATAGTTATTAATAATTACTAGATACTTCCAAATAGCTAAAATAGAGGTTTTTAAATGTTCTTACTATAAAGAAATGATAAATATTTTGGATTTTGAATATGTTAGTCTGATTTGATCATTCCACAGTGTATATGTGTATTAAAACTTCACATTTCATCCCGCAGTTATGTACACATTATTTCTCAATTAAAAATAAATATTTAAGAGATAAATAGAATTTTTCAAAAAGCACAGTTTATCTAGATACTATGAAGGTGATCACAAAAAATGTAGCATATAAATACATGTAATGAGATTAGCAAAAGGAGAGTAAAGAGAGTGAAAAAATAAAATACTCTAAGAAATTTCCAAAACCAATGAGAGACACCTAACTGCAGATCCAGAAAACCCTCAACAGGATAAACACCAAAAAACTACACTTAAAGCTATAAAAAAATGACAAAATGAAAATATTAAAGAAGTTAAAACAGCTCAATTGAAGCAAAGGAAGGATGAGAATAACACAAAATCTTCTTCAGAAGCACGCAAGGGGAGAGGGAAGGGCAATATTTTAAGTATTGAAAGAAAATAGCCGCACATCTAGATTCTATATCCACTGAAATTATCCTTCAAAATGAAAAATGCATAAAGACTTTCTCAGACAAACACAAATTGAAGAAATTTTTCACTAGGAGATTTGCCTTGCAAGAAATGTTAAAAGAAATTCCTCAAGGAGAATGAAAGTGATATAGGTCCAAATCTCAGTTATATATAAAGAAAAAGCAACATTTGAAGATTGAATAAATGAGGATAAAATAAAATATTTTCTTTTCTTATTCTTACTTTATCAAACAATAAATATTTTGTTTAAAATAACAATACCAACAAAGCCTTCAGTGAGTACAGCTAACAGATAAGGGAAATTAATTATAGCAATGGTACCAAGGGTGAGTGCAAAGAAGGGGGAATATTCTGTTTGTAACCATTATTCAAGATACGTCAGCTGGAATGGATTAAGAAACACCTTGCAGATTAGTGAAGCACAGTTCCGGGTGTGTCTGTGAATGACTGATTTCTAGGCCAGCAGACTGAGGGGAGGAAACCCTACAAGATGTGTGTGGCACAAGCCAGTATAGGTTTATAGCCTGGATAGAATACAAAGGGGAAAGAAGAAGGAAGTGTTCTCATTTTGAAAGAGCTCCAGTGTTTGTTATCACCTTGGATACCAATTTCCAGTTTCTCTCACCTTCTAACACAGACTCACACCAGTGACTGTACAGTGAGATTCCAGGCCTTTGATCTTGAACTGATACTGTCCCTCAATCCCTCTTAGGCTGACAAGCTACTGGGTCATCTAGCTCATGAGCATGCAGACCAGCCCTCAAGACTCTCCCATCTCTGATCCTATAAGTCTGTCCAACACAACCCATTTCACAAGTATCTGTATATTTTCTATTGATTCTGTTCCACTATAGAATCCTGAGTAATAATCTGTAATACTTATATTACCTGTGAAACACTGTAGTGTTATTTGTAAGTGGACTTGAATTAGTTACAAAACTATATTGCAAGCTCTAGAGCAGTCACTGAAAAAGATTTAAAAGTGTAATTGGTAAACAAAGAGAAAATAAAAAAATTATAGAAAATATTCATTGAAAACTAGAAAAAGTAAAATAAGGAAAGAATAGAAGAAAGAAAAAAGGAAAAAGGTAACAAAAAACTACAAATAGGATAAATATTAAATCCAATGCTATCAATGATCACTTTAAATGTGAATGATCTAAATATGCCTATTAAAGGGCAAAGATTACAAAAATAAATTTAAAAACAAGACTAAGTTATATCTATTGTCTATAACAAACTGACTTTTTAATATAGTGGCGTAGATAGGTAAAGTATAAAGGATATAGAAAGATATACCATGTTAACAGTAACCGAAAGAAAGTTGGATCAGCTCTACTAATTTCAAGCAAAACTGACTTTGGAGCAAGGAAAATCACTGAAGATATAGTGTGATATTACATCTTTCTAAGAGGGTCAGTTTTCTAAGAAGATATAACCATCCTTAAAGTGCATGTGCCAAAAAACAAAGCACAGAAATACATAAAGACAAAAAACGCAATAAGAAATAGACAAATCCACTGTTATAATTGGAAATTTCAACACCCTCTACCAGTAATTGACAGATTCAGTAGGCAGAAAATCAGTAAGGATATGGTTGAACTGACAACACCATCAATCAACTAGATCTAATTGACTTTTATGGACTACTCCACTCAACAATGACAGAATACACATTCTTTTCAAACTCTCATGGAACATTCATCAAGCTGGAACATATTCTCAGCCATAAACATCTTAAAAATTCAAAGGACTAGAAATCATACAAAGTGTTCTCTCAGACTACAATAGACCTAAATTAGACAATGATAACATAAATATTGCTGCAAAATTCCCAAATATTTGGAGCTTAAACAGATTTCTCAATAACACATGGATCACGGAACACTCAAGATAAATTTTAAAATATTTTAACTGAAGAAGTATTAAAATACTACCCATTAAAATTCATGTAACAGTGAGAACAGTGATTAGAGGAAAATTTGGAGCATTCACTGTATATATTGGAAAAAACAACAATCAATCAAAATTTCTAACACAGGAAATTAGAAAAAGAAGAGCAAATTAAATTCAGCATAAACCAAAATATGAATAACAAATATTTTAAAAATCATCAATGAAATAAAAATCAAAAAAGGCATAGAGAAAAATCAATGAAATAAAAGCAGATTTTTTAAAAAGTAAATATAATTGGAAAATCAATAGCCAGGCAAATTGAAAAACAAAAAAAGATACAAGTTACTAATATCAGAAAGGAAAGGGGCCATCACTACTGAATTCATGGACATTAAAATAATAATGAATTATTACAAATAATTCTATACCCACAACTCTGATGACTTACATAAAATTGATTTCTTAAAAGATACAATGAGTTTTGTGCAGTGGCAGTATCTTAGCCAATGAGGTTTATCCAAGGAGTGATTACTGCTAGTTGAAAACTTTTCCCAATACTCCGCCATGACAACTTGAAATATAATTGGCACTGGCAATTTTTGGCAGTCTCTATGGAGATTGAAAAAAAAAAAAGAGATACAATGCACTGCAAATTTACACGAAAAGAAAAGGTATTTATTTAGAACAATTTAATCTATAAGAATCAACTTTTGCAACAGTAAACATGTGATCAAGATGGTTTCACTAGTGAATTCTACAAAAACATCCAAGTAAACAATGTCAATTTTTTCAATTCTGTTCCAGAAAGTAGATGTTGAGTGGCCACTTCCTAACTCACCTAAGAGACCAGTGTTATCTGCTAACCTGAATCCAACAAAGATTGTAAACTATAAATCACCATCTCTCATGGACACAGATGCAAAAGTCCTCAACAAAACCTTAGCAAATCAAATTGAAAATGTGTGAGGAGAATTACATGTTCATAGTTCGGTGCGATTTGTTATAATATAACAAGCAAGTCTGGTACAACATTCATTAATACATCTACATAATCCATCATATCATTAATCAGAAGATAAAAAATCAGTAGATGCAGAGAAAGCATTTGACAAACTTCAACTTCTGAGTGAACAAATAAAACTAGGAATACGGGGAGTGTTTCCCAACTTGATAGATAGTAGCTACAAAAATGCTACAGCTTACATGCTTAACCATGAAAACCTCCATACTTTCCTCCTAAGATTGGCAGCAAGGCAAGAAGGTCCCCTGTGGCTCATTCATCAGCTAGAAGGCCTAGCTAACACAATAAGGCTAAATAAATAATGTTTATCTACATACTAGCAGTGAGTAAGTGAAATTTGAAACCAAAAACACAGTGTCATTTATATTCACATCAAAGAAAAGAGAAAAGAATGAGGAAAGGAAGGAAGGGAGAGAGAAAGAAAGAAAGAAAGAAAGAAAGAAAGAAAGAAAGAAAGAAAGAAAGAAAGAAAGAAAGAAAGAAAGAGAAAGAGAGAAAGAAAGAAAGAAAGAAAGAAAGAAAGAAAGAAAGAAAGAAAGAAAGAAAGAAAGAAAGAAAGAAAAAAATCAATAGGATTTACACTCTACATTGGAAGAGAAGAATGGTCTGAAACCAACAATGTAATCTTCCAAATTGAGGAACCACCTAACAAGCTGAGTGTGGCCTGGAGGCCCCTCCTCTACACGAGGATCTCTGCCGTGCCCACTCTTGTAGGCTGCCATGAGTGTCCCCCTTCTGAGTAGCAGCACCAGCCAGGTTCAGCGGAGTCTGCGGTTTCTCTTTGGAAGCCAGGGAATCAGAAGCACCCCATCATGACGTTTCTTCCTAGTTCACCTGCACCATGATCTCCACTGACTTAGCTCCTGTTTCTTCCCATGTGCTTTCAAGAAAGAGGAAAAGGCAACTCCACGTGATCAGGTAGGAGCGCATATACAGCACTGAGGCAACAGACCTGGCTCAGTCGTCTTGACTACCTGCCTGCGCTATCTTCAGCAACCTCCCTGGCCTCTCTGATACCTGCCTTCTGCTTTTGCAAGAAAAAGAAAACCAAACCAAATAAAAAAAATCATTCTTGCAGACCCAGTGTGAAGATTTACAATGCTATTCTTTTTAAGAGCTTTGCTTTAAAAAGAATATCCCGAGATGGGTTGGTTCCCCTCTGAGCAGGTCTGGTTTCCCCTGCAACCATGCAAGGAACTGAATTAAACAGTGGCACACAAGGATTTTTGTTTAAAATGAAAAGCAATAGCCATAGCAAAAGCAAAATGTAAATGCCAAGGGAAAACAAAGAGGTCATTAGAGAGGCGTGACCATAACTCAGAGACAAAACTCTGACCCATCCCGACAGGATACTGACTAGAAAGAGGTTCAGGTGGACTTCAGACCCAAAACCCAAAGCCCAAATACCCCAGGCAGTCAAGAATCCAAGAGGAAGTTTTTGTAAGGTCTGCTCTGAACCTCAGAATTCATTATTCCCATTTCTTCACTCTTTCCCATTTACAAGATAAATAATTTTAAGATGTAACTAAAATTATTTTACAATCTTTTAATCACTAGAAATTGTGTATAATTATTTTACCTCCACTCCAGTGCCAAGAACTGCTGTGAATTACTTGGCTTCTCAAAGTGCAGAAAGAAAATGCTTCACTTCTGCATTAATTAAGGATTTTTTTTTCTCCATTCCTGTCCATTAGCCGCCACCACACTATGGCTAGGAATGGTCATTACAACAGACAGAAATAGGAACATAAATTTCCTGCTAATGAAAATGTCAGTAGGAGATGCCGTCTATCACAGAAGGTTCTGATATACAGAGGGTTTTCTTTCCCTCTCTCTTATACCTTTTCCCAGTTTCTAGGAGCCCCTCCTGGAGGGACAAGTGTCGTTTATTTATAGATACCTGCGAAGCATCCTTTACAATAGATTGAGGGCTATACTCAGGTCTCTAGTAAATATTCCATTGATTTTTAAAATTGCTCCCTTTCTTATCAGACCTTGCAGGGTCTTGGCCTGGGAAACCTTGCTGACCTTCTCCCCTCCTTACGAGGCCAGCTTGCTGGAGATTGGAGGTGGTGTGTGCAACTGACGTCCGATAGTTCCCCTGACCATTTTATGAGGCGAGCATCACCCATCAGTCAGAGTGTGCTCTGGCTCCACTACACCTTCTCCTCTTTGTGTGAGGAGTTCAATCGCTCATGGTTTTGAGAGCTTATCCAGAATCACAATTGGTCTGTCTGTTGGGCCGTCTTCAGCACTAGCTCTGCTCTGCCTACCTCTTGTCTGCCTTCAGTTAGGGGCTTGGAAAAATGCCTGAGCATGGCTCCTTACTTCCATGCACGATTTTGCCCTTTTGGGGGAGAATGGCACTTCTCCTTCATGCTGGCAACTAACGTGGAAGCTGCTGAAGATGGCATAACTTTTTCCATCACAAATCAAAGGCCATGAAGATGGACCCTTTAGAAACCAACAGTTTATTAAGAGAAAGAAAATGGAGTCAAGTACTTTGAAAACTCAAGCACTTTCGACCAGCCATGGTGGTGTATGTCTATAATTCCAGCACTCTGAGAGGCTGAGACAAGAGATTCACGAATTTGAGCCCCACCTGGGCCCTGAGGGAATAATTTTTTTTTAAAGGGTAGAAGGTCTGAGGTTGTAGTGCAGTGTGAAAATCCTGGGTTTAATGCTCAGTACTGAAAAAAAAAAAAAAAAACCACTTAGGGCAACCTCATGTATACCTCCACCTGGGTATTCAGTTGATTCCAAATTTCCTTTGAGAGGGCTCTGCTATGGATATTGCCACAGAACAATCTGGGTCTCATCATGTGGTACTGCCTTTAACACCAAAGCCTATTACAGGTCCAGAATCAACAGGACAGGTCCACTGCAGAACCATGCCTACTATTCCATATGCACTCACTAAACTTGCCAGCAAGAAGTGAAGCCAAGAGACAAAGTGACTCCTCATTAGTCATTCTCTACCAATGATCGCCTGGCCTGGCTGTCAAAAGGATTCCAAAAATATCTGTTCTCCAGAAAACTTCCAGACAGGTTGTGTTGAATGACTATTTTAGAAATAATATTTCAACATGTTAAAATGACTGTTACAAGGCACCATTTGGATCCAATTCAAGAAGAGATGAATGGATGAAATCAATTTCCTGGATCAGAAGGTCTTTGGTTCTGGTGACCATAGTAGCTGATTCAACTTGTTTTCTTATATTACACATGAAATAGGGCTTACCTAAAGGTTGAACCACAAATTAATGGCAGAACTTCTCGCCCTCAGTCAACCCATGTTTAATGAGTATTCACTGTAGTAACCAAGACCCTCCTTCCATATTTAAAAACTGAGATTCCCTTCTTCATAAATGATGTCATCTGTAATACCTGAAAGAGGAAGAAATCTGAGGACACTAGGAAGCAGGAATATTTAAGAACAAATGAGTAGAAAATAAAAGTCAGAAGTATACAATGTTAGTCACCTTTCCCATTATTGGGACAGGATATACAATATCCACCAATTAAAGGAGAAGAGGATTAATTTGACTCACAGTTTCAGGAGATTCAGTCCATGAGCATTTGACTCCAAGGCAGAAACAACATAGTGGAGCAAAGATGCTTAGTTCATGATGCCCAAAAAGCAGTGCAGGGGAACACACCAAAGAGGAAGGAGCCAGTGACCATATATAGTCCACAAGATCAGGCCTCCGGAAAATGAGGTGGTCAAATGATGGCAACATAAAAAGAGAACTTGATGTGTGATGCTTCACGTGCTTTTTAGGATAAACAACATGGAAGGGTCCTTTACTCCCGAGCCAAGTGTAGGACTTTCCATTCTTGAATCCTCTAGATGGAAGCTGACCGGCCACATTGCTGTGCTATATAAGACCCAGGACCTCTAGCTGCATCAGAGGACTCCCTGTCTGCAAGAAGATCCAGGGTGATGGTGAAGGTGCACTAAAGAAGCAATGGGGAGATTCTGTGGGCTTAAGGAAAATTCAACAACAATGCAAGGTTTCCCCCGAACATCAGTGAAATTTTTATAAGGCTTCTTTGTATTACAGATTCCTCATTTCCTTGTATAAGCCTCCCTCAAGGAAGAGTGTTCCCCAACTTCTGAGATTTCTAACTCATCCTCAGAACTCTGCAGGGCCCTAGGAATACTTGCTTTCCATGCAATGAGCTGGAAATTCTGGGTGATATGCTCTACCTGCCGTGACTACCCCAGCACCAGCTTCCTTGGCAGCCAATGCTCAGTACCTCGGATGGGAAAGGAGGGTTCATAATAAATAATAACTGCTAATATTATATTTTCTGTGCCAAATACTGGGTTAAGTGTCTTAAATGCAATGTGTCATGTTTTCCACACTATAACACTATGATATTTATTACTCATCTTATAGAAATGAAGAAGTAAAAAATAACTTACAGAGGGAAAGATCTGGCATACAGAAGACCCAGGGTGCAAGCTTGCCTCAGACTCTAGATGCCTGTCTCTCTAAATCTAGGCCCTAGCTCTCTGGAGGAGCATTGTTGCTTCATGAAGACCCCTGCTCTTTGTGCCAAAATTTTGTCAATACAGTTATTTAAAGGAACGAGTCCCAATTTATTCCAGTATCAATTCTCTATATCATTTACCTCAGCACTGATTGTATCATTTGCAAATTAGCATTAGGCAGCAATTTCGGGTTCCATATAAAACCATTTAGCCATCTAGCCAAGAAAATGAAAGATGCAAAGCAAGAGCCAGGGTGCCAGACCTAATTCTCTTCCTTATCTTCTTGTTACATATTGACATATTTGAGGCTATTCAAAAGCATCCAACTTGTCTTGCCTGAGTGCAAATCAGAGTATTGACAGTGAGAGTCACTTAACAGGTTATTTAAATGTTGGAGTCCTATCTCAGTGGGATCTGCTTTGTCGCTGGCTCTTATTGCAGAATGGTCAACTTTTGTTTGGATGGAACAGAGAAGTTTCTGGCTTATTTTGCAGACCAAGCATGGGGATGCAGGCTCTAGTGGGTTCAGGTTACCCCACCCCAATAATGCAGCTCTGGATATGTGCCCATTCTAGGTGCCAGTTTGTATCCCCATGAGAGACTGCCCTGGCTTCATTGCTGACGAGGGACAAGACAGGTAACAGACCCAGAAGCATTTGACCTGGTGGCCCCCAAATTCATCAGCTACCTCTATGTGACTGTGGCCCCCAAATAATCCTCAGCAGAGAGTCATTTTCTGCAGAAGATGTTCCAGACACAGTTTTTTCCACTTCTATTTCATCAGGAATATTTGTTATCTACATGCTGTCTTAGGGGTGGAGAAGAGAAAAACTCTATCAATAAAACCAATCAGAAAATACATTTTGGGGGACACTGTGGTGAGTTACCCAAACTCCCCTTCAGTGAGACCCAGTTGTGGTGACTGCAGTGGGTAAAGAGTAGTCACCTGTCACATCTCCATTTGGAAAGCCCCCTCCCCTGGGCTATGTCCCTTCCTGAGCATCTTGTCTTCAATGACATGACCTCAGGGGTAAAAAGGTTAGTGCCATTCTGAGAGGCTCTTCTTACTTCAGAGTGCCTTGCCAGCAGTCACCAAGCCTACATCACCACTTAACAATTCTTCCTCTTCCTCCCTTCCACAGGTACCAAGACCAACAGCACTCTGTATAAACATGACCCATGCTATTATGGACTAAATTCCTGTGCCCCTCCCAATTAATGGATGTGGTGGTGTGGGCCTATAATCCCAGCACTACAAGAGGTTAAGTAAGAAAATCACAAATTGGATCTCATCTTAGGCAATTTAATGACTTGTAAAGGCCTGGGTTCAATTCGTAGCACACACACACACACACACACACACACACATGCACACACACGCACACACACACAAAACCTGCTATTTGTAGCTCCTCTAATATTAGGCAGTGGGAATTTTAGGAGATAACTAAGGCATGATGTGGTCAAGCAGATAAAGTCATCATTAGTGGGGTTTATATTCTTATAAAGAACCTGTGAGAGCATGCTTCTTCTTTCTACCATGTTAGAGAACACCAAAAAGTTTGCTGTAAACAAGGAAGCAAGCCCTTACCAGTCCCAGAAGCCACCTCAGTCTTGGATTTTCCAGTCTCCAGAATTTTGAGAAATTAATTTCTGTTGTTTATAAGCCATTTATCCTACTCTATTCTGTTATAGCATCCTGAACCCACTAAGGCAGAAATTGGCACTGAGAATTGGGGCGCTGATGTGACCAATACAGTCATATAACCCTAAACAATGAGTAGGCTTGAAAAAATGCATCATTGACTCATAGTTGTGCAGACATCATAAAATGTACTCACACAGACTAAAATGGCTATAATGTCACCAGGAATGATTATGACCCAATGGGACCACCATTGTGTATGCAGGGTGTCATTTACAGACACATTGCTATGCAGCATGTGACTGCAACTAAAAGTAGAAAAACAGTTTGGGAGCAGGTAACAAGTAGAGAGACAGGAAGAGTTTTGAGGTATGTGATAGGAAAGGTCTATTGCAATGAGTGGGTCATCATGGGTGATTCTGATGAAGACTATGGGAAAAAAAAACCAGAGAGATCTAGGAAAGCTTAAGTCTACCACATGAACACCTAATTTCTCCTGAAAGGAATATTGATATAAATACTATAGATGGTAAGACTAGTCTGATGAGGTTTCAGATGAAAATGAAAAGCATGTCATTGGAAAATGAAGGAAAGTCTGTGCTTATTATAAAGTGTCAAAGAACTTGGTCTAATGGTCCTCATGCTCTGCTGTTTTATGGACCAATAGGCTTGTGAAAAATAAAGTTGGATATTTAGTCGAAGTCATTTCTAAGCAAAATATAGAAGACAGAGGTTGGCTCTTCCTAACTCTTTCTAGTAAATTGTGAGAAGAGAGAAATAACTTAAAATGTAATTATTATTCCAAAAGAAACAGAATTTAAAGAATTTTTAGAAATCCTCAGCCTATCTAAATTGAAAAGAATAAGAAAAAGACATTCAGGAGAGGAAGCAAAGAGAATGGCCAGGCAACGTATTCATAAGGAGATTGGTCTGTCACCTCTGCAGAAAGCGGTGGCTATTGTTCAAGACAATGGAATGATGACCCAAAAGGCAATTCAGAAATCAGCAGGGCTGCCCTTCCCACACAGGGAAACTGGAGAGGACCTCAGAGGCAAAGTGGTTTCAAAAGAGCCCACCTCAAACCTATGGGACCTCACATCATAGGCTATGTTCACTGCTCTCTAGCATCCCACTCTTTAGCTGCTCCAGGTGCAGCTCTAGTGGCCCAGTGTGGTACTGGCCCCAGTGGCTACCTCACTGGAGAGTCCAGATCAAAAACTTAGGGAGCTTCCATCTTTTGTGTTCTCTCTGCTACACCAAGTTCATGGGCTCAGAGGTTATGGCTATAGCCACCTAAATGTTAAAGGACACCCAGAAGAACCAGAGGCTCAGGACTGTACCCAAGTAAAACTGTGGGCAGAGATCTATGTCCGTGGGGATGGTAGAGCCATGCAGAGGCAGAGGCATCACCCACAGTCCCCATAAAGCAATGACCAGCAAAGGCCTGGCAGTGGGACTAGCTCTGCAGGAAACCAAGAAAGCCACTGGCGCACAATTCCATCTTTGAAGAACTAATTCTAACCCTGGCAGCGCGTCTTCTGTGTGTGAGCTCCCACCTCAGAGATGCAGAGAGGGGACCACAACTCCAGTGGGCCCAGAAGGCAGAACAACAAAGCCAAGATTATTCTCGAGCCTTAAAGTTTGATGTTTGCCATTTTGGGTTTTAGATTTACTTGGTACTTGCCCCCTTTTCTTTCCGGTTTCTGCTTTTGGAATGGAAATGTGTATCCTATGCCTGTCCCACCACTATATTTTGAAAACACACATCATGTTGGTTTCACAGGTTCTGGAGAGCAATTTGCCTCAGGATGAATCATATTCTCAGTCTTAGCCATATCTGATTTAGATGGTATTTACATGAGATTTTTGGACTTAGATTTTAAAGTGGGTGATAGAACAAGTTAAGACTTGGCGGGGGTTGGGGGAGATGTTGGGATATAATAAATGCAACTTACAATCAAGAAGGACATGAGTAAAATAGTGGTATCCTGGCCAAAGTCTGCCTTACAGGGACTCCATTAGACAGAGGGACACTCGAGTGGTAACATTTCCCTACCTGTAATGAATGTCAATGTAGATGTCCTGGGAAATTGAAGCCTCCACAACACAACACTAGGTTCTTTAGTCTTAAGTCTCTTGGTTCCAAAGAGGGGCACTCCACCAGAAGAGTCTCATTTAACTACAAACTTAAACTGTGCATGGATATTTCAGATATTTGTGCCAAGGGACCGGTCAGCAAGAAGTACAGTCAACATTCTAGCAGAGTGCTTGACCTGGATCTTAAGAAGTAGATGAAGTTGCTCTTTACAGTGTATGCAGGGCAGAGGGAGATGTGTTCAGCAGCCAGGTGATCTACTTGGGCACCTTACAGTATGTCTTTCCCCATGGTAGTAAGTGGACTGGTGCAGCAACTCTTACCTGAGACTAGAGACTCAAACCATCATGCCTTTGTAGATAAAGAGATGGGTAATGGGCTCAAGTAAGCCACTGAGACCAACACAGGTGCTACCTAAGGCCAAGGAAAACAGACCACAGAGCAGTGCAGGCATGTGATATCCATTAGTACCGAGATCACTTGTGGCAGCAGGAGTTCTAGCTCACCTCAAGGACTTTCTTCCTCTAAGTTTCCCTTAGGGTGAAACTTCATGGACATCCTATGGAAGCTGCTCCCTGAATGTATTTGGAAAAGTGGATCTGCACAGCAGAAAGGGTAGCCAGGGGTAGATAGTATGACTCCATTTCTAGATCCCTTTCCCAGGAGGGCTGGTAGCCCCAGCTCCTGAGGTTCAGCAGATGACCTCCAGCTGGCAGTTCTTTCCTGAACTGCCTCAACAGCAGAGTGCCTCAATCAGTGTCAGCACACATTCAGCAAATAGTTTACTAAGAGGTGTAAAGGACTGCTTTCTCAGCCTAACTCTGAGCTATTCTAGTAAGCCCATATGACTCTAGAGACTGCAGCAGGGGTAGCCATGAATGTCATTGACTTATTCCTCTGCAGCCCTCTTTGCTTCCTTTCCTACTCCCAATCGTGGATTCCTAGGGCATCATCTAATGCAACCCGGTGCACCTCCTGCATGGGAACTCTTACCTCTGAGCTACTTTCTAGGGAGTCCTACCCCTAGTACTTAGAAAGCCAGACACTCTTTGGAGCACCTCATGGGTATACATCCATTTTTTCCTCAAACAGCACCACCTTGTTAAGAGGAAATGAGACATGTAGAAAATAAATTGTTTGGTTATGGTCAGAGTCAGTAACATACAAGCCTATTTGCAAACATAGCAGACAGGCCACAGAGCTCACACACCTAGGTTGCTAGACCCTACTCTAGGGACAGAGAAGTACGTGCAAATGCACAGTCCTTGTGAAGTGCAGGGGCAAAAGAACCTTCCACTTAGCTGTCCAGGAAGGCACAGCTGTCCACACTCCTAGCAATGCAGCTGACAAAAAAAGCAATGGGCCTCAGACACCAAACCCTAGAATGTCAGAAAGGGACAACTTCAGTACAAAATATGATGTAGGAGAGAGTGGTCTAAGGCTGGAGAGAGAGTGCCATCTGAACATGTTCTCATGTGGCCTTCGGAAAAGTTCTGTCACTAAGCGGGTAATTTTTGCTCAGTCCAGAACAAGAATTCATGGCCATTCCTAGATGTAGGGTCTGTATATCACTCCAATAGCTAACAAGTACCTGCTTTGGTACTTGTGTGCGCATGGCCCTCCACCCCAATGGGAATCGGACTCTGGCATCCACTGCACATGATAACCTGTCCAGATTGTCCCCACTTGCCTTTGGGTTAAGTGACTCCATCAAGACCACCTATGTAAAGGCAACCCCATTCCCTGGCCCACTACTGGTCCCCAGCAGTTACATGAATGGGATCGCCTATTCTCTACCACCAGTTTTTAGATTCCACTCAGACCACCTAACAGGTCATATAGTTTAAAACTTTTTAAAACATTCCAGTTCATTTGTTTACTATATAACGAGTCTCATATCTATTTTGAACAATTCTCTATTAATTCATTGATTTTGTGCTTCTGTCTTGCATTCAGCAAATGTTTAATGAGAGATAATTCCTCTCTTCCTGGAACAAACAATCACATACTGGAGACAGGTGTTTGAACAGAGAAGATTCTTTAAAATGGAGGGGTCCTAAATAAAACAACTGAGGAATAATGGTCAGGGGCTACTGTCCTCTTTCAAAATGACAGGTACTCTCTTCTGGTCCTTCAGAGCCTTCAGATTTCTGTCCTAAACTGCTTTTCCACTCCTGTTCAGTAGAGCTGCCCATTTGCCACCGTTCTGCAGTGATGGTGCTGCATTTACTTTTTTGCTGTCTCCATCCTGTGGTCTTGCTCCTAAGTGGACCCCCTACGTGCCACCTCTTTTCACCTGTGCACAGCTCCTGCCTCCTAGACTGGACAAACCTCTTTCCTCCAGCTCTCAGTCACCTGTGAGAATGACCACTTGTCTTAGGAGGCAGCAAGCAGGGCTCAGGGGTCTTCCCCATAGGAAGAGATTCCTTTCAGGCAGGCAACAGGCCCTCTTGGCCCTGCTCATCCTGTCCCTGCTTCCCTGGATCTCCTGTTTAGCTTCTCCCTGCTTCTCCACACAACCCCATTCCTACTGCTCTCTCAATTCTTGCTTCTGCGGGACTCTGCTGCCAAACAGGAAAAGGAAATTAAAATTAGGCCTCCCCATCCATTAATTCTAACATGGAAACTTCTCTCCAAAGAGGTCTACTCTTTCCAGTTCTGATTCTCAGCATGCAAATACTGAGAATTTTTATTCCTTTGGTCTTGGGGCTTCACAATGAAAGAGAGAGGGGAGGAGGAAGTGAAAGTCAGGAGAGGAGGGAAGAGGAGGATGGGGGAGAGGAGGAGGGAAGGGGAAGAAAGGGGGGGAGAGATTGTAATCAGTGGGTAGTGTCTGAAAATAATTTGAATATTGAAATAAAGAAGGGGTTGCTATGCTGCCTTGGTTCCAAAGATGCCAATGTCCTTCCCTTCCTTCCAATTTCTGAGTCCCCTGCCCTGTTACACCCTGCATCACCCTTCTCTAGGAAGGCTCCTCTGAGACTTTTCCCCACCTCCAGGTGCTGCCAGCCAGGCATCCTGGGTACCTCTGCTTTGCGAGATCAGCTTCCCCAGTTCAGCCTCACACATGGCGCGCCCTCCTTACAACCTGCGCCTCACTGCACTCCCAGGGGACTGAGACCACAACTGAGCTTCCCACACCTCCCTCTCCCGCCCCTGGTTCTGACACGGAGCCGTCGCCTCTCCATCACACTGGCCTCTGCTGAATTCCTGGCAGCGACCATCTGTCTCGTCAATCTCATTATTGCAGAATCCATCAAACTCTTCTCCACGCCAAAAGTGATAGCTAAGGACATTGTACTAAATTGTCAGCCCCACCCAGCTTTTCCCAAAAGGCCTTCACTATTCATTAATTTATTCTTTTCTTCTCTCATTTAAGAAAGAGGTAGGAAGAACTGATCACATGTCAGGCACTGAACTTGGCACCGGGGTGGCAGTGAGCAAGGTGGATGTGATCCCCAGCACTGGAGATGTCCATCATTGGAATAATCAAATAAGTCATTGCAAGCGATCTAAATGGTAATCAGAAAAAGAGGAGGGTTGCTGCAGACTCAGCCTCTGTGTTTATCAGGACGCAAGTCCCCGATCATTTCTCAGCCTCCTTGCCTGGGTGCATCCATCCATTGCCTCAATCCACCCTCTGTCAATTGAGGGAACCCAGCTGGAGGGGCCAGGAGGATTCCTGTGCCCTGGCAGAAGACTGGGGAGGCTGGCACTGGCCACAGGAAAGGTAGGGCGAGTGTCTGCCGTGGCCAGTCTCTACAGAAGGCAGAGGCTGACCTCAGGCCAGTGGGTGGCTTGGCATTAGTGCTCATCATCTCAGACTGCTTTAGTTAGTTGGTGAAAGGTTGCTGTTTTACTTGGAGGAGAGGGGCTAGGCATGCCCAAGAGGGGATTTCTATGTTCCTCACTCTAGTGTTCCCCTTAGGGTGTACCCTAATCATGGAAAGGGTCTAGGGAAAAAGAAAAAAAAAGAAGAAGAAAAAAAAAACCCTTTAGTCCTCTGGTGAGTCCCACAAGTGCCTGAGAGAATAGGGTTGCCAGACAAGGGTTTCTGCCTTCGCCCCCATCCACATGGGCCCCCTCTGGAGCCCAGAATATACCTTCTCCCAACATGCAATAAAAAGCCAGAGCACAGGCAATTTCCTTTCAAATTAAGAAATACAAATATTTCTGGCATGAAGAAAACCGGAGCAGCAACTCAGAAAGTATGCGGTTAAGTCTCTCTTATCAATTTACAATATAAAAACATCTCATGCATATAAAAGTGAATTTTGGTAGCAGCGGACTCACAACCATTCCTGGGTGTTTTTCCGCACCCAGGTTAGCACATATTTACATGTCGAATGCACACAGGATTATGCGGGGGCCAAATACTGAAAGAAAACATGCGGTAAATGGTTGCTTTAATAAGTCCTGTTCCATTGAAAGGAAATAAAACCTGAGTATTAATGAGATATAATTATATATTTAAAATCTTTTCCCTTGTGCAGTATATAGGATTAATGCCAGTAAACTCACAAACTGCAACATTCTACTCCATTACATCTGCAATGATTAGAGATAGTTTGAACATCTGGCATATAATCTGTGATAGAAAACAGCATTCTGCAGTTTAATGGACGTCTGGAGGCTACACATATCTGATTTTATTTCTTTCTGTTAACTCTTTTGTGAGAGAAGAAGAGTTTGTTCCCGGGACGCTTCTCTTTCTTCCCTTTTTTGAACGGCAGTCTGCACAACTCCCATGTCCTTTGCTCTTCGCATTTTCAACAGGGAGCTCCAAAACGGAAGCCACCTGATTTGTCCGAAGTTATACATAAACTGCACAATTGAGCAGCATTAATATTCAGATTTTAAAACCTTTAAGAATCTCTGCCAGTGGAAACTCAGACAATTTCCTCATTATCAGTGAACTCTAAAACACAGAACTAAAGCAGCGTTTATGATTTCTCGGAAATTTCAAAGGCACTTTTCCCATACTCTCTGAATGCGGTTCCCTTTCATAATTGTGTACGTGGGAACTCGCCTGTCAAGAAAAAGGATTTCAATATTTGTACATTTTTGATGCTTCTTAAGTATGAGTAGGTAAGAATGTCTTTGACTGGCACAGGCTTTCATTGAAAAAAATTAGATGATTTTTCTGCTTCCTGTAGGGTGTGTTTAGCCCCAAGCTAAACAAGGAAAGTTTTAGTCCTACTGGATTTCTACAGGGAAAAGGACGATCCTTTGTTAAAGTGGGAGAGAGTGACAGTGCTAGCTTTTGCTTTATTTAATGAAATATTGGCTAATGGCAGCATCTAAGGAAACTGTGAACTTGGCCTTTGTGAACAGGAATGAAGAGTGATTGACACGCAGCCTCAGCAAACCGAGTGCTGGCACAGAAGGGCCACAGCACCGGAGAGCCCTGCGACACAGTGCTCTGCGGGCTCCGCTTGGTGTGAGAACATGCATGGAAATGTGCCAGTGGTAAGTGGATTTGGGGGTGAAATAATCATTTTCATGCCTTGAATTTAATGGCTGGTGCTGAATGTTGTAATAAAGGCCATAGTTACTGCTCATAACTACAGGTGTAATAAGGCAAGATACTGGGCCTTCAGACCCTTCCAGCAATAATTCATGGGGGAATTAAGAAGCCTTAATGAGTCGAATGTGTCACTTGGGACCTCAGAAATATAGTTCTTAGAAAAGAAGAAAGGACTCGCTGGAATTGAAATTATGGGGACAGTTAGTTACCAGAGACCACGTATGCAGCTTTTCTCTCTCCAGGTTTTCGTTCCCAGAGCCCCTGCACCTGGCATGTGTGCTGCTATTAACAGCAAATTTTAAGCTCTTTGAGGACAGGTTCTTTGGAGCTGTTCTCAATGATTCTCAGCCCAGGGCAAGTCAGTGGCCCACAGGATACCTGGCAATGTTTAGACACGTTTTTGTTTATCACAACTTACAAGAGTGGATGTGCTATTAGCATCTAGGGTCCAGGTTGAAGACACTGTTGTACATCCTATGACAACACACAGGGCAGCCTCCATGACAGTGTTTTCAGGCCCATAATGTCAACAGTGGCACAGGTCAGAAGCCCTTTATCCATTGATATTGAATGGTATTGAATGATTGGTATTGAATGATTTTTCGGGCCCCCCAAGGCACACCCTTTAGAAGGCAGATTCTGTCTCTGGCCTTCATGGAGGACGATGACTTCTATCACTCAGGTACTAAATGGAGGGGCAACCCCATCCTTTGCCCAGGATGGATTCACCACATGTGATTTGGAAGCCTTTATTAATTTGCTGTCAAATAATTAGCAGTAAGTGAAAACCCAGATATGGACCAGACAGATGTCTCTTGCCCTGTCTGTGCACAAAAGATCTGCTGAGCGTGGCTCTGTGCACAGGCCCTGTGGGGTACCATTTTTACAGTCTTTTAAGTCAAGCAGTTTTCAAGTGTCTCAGACCCACCCTGGGGGAGCAGGCATCTCTCATGCTGGTGACAAGTGGTCCTCAGTCCTTCAGGAGTGCAGGTTCAGCAGGACACCCACTTGTCTACACTTCGTAGCCATTAGCACCAGCTACTGAGTGTACTCGGATTTAATGAAAGATTTTGTTTAAAAATAATCCTAGAATTCTCATCTTTTACCCCTTAAAATTGGACTAGTGTTTGTATCAAATAACAAATGAAGAGGTTCTTTCTCAATCCCCAGTGCTCGGCATTAATGTGATCCAGATGTCAAGTCAAAATCAACTCCAGCACCAACCTCGTGAACTGGAATGTATCCAAAACCCTCCTGGAGAGTCCCAGGGTGCAGGACTCCAACTTCTGACACTGGCCAAATTCAAGGAGCTACTAGGGACTTCACTTCCACTTGAAATGGCTTCTACTGTCTGCCGGACCCTTCCACCTCCCGCCTAGAGTAGCACTCACCACAGGAAGCTGGCCCCAGGACTTCACTAGTGACCTGAGAATAGGATGGAGAAGAGGGTGGGAACACTTTCACAGAGCAAATCCTTTGAAACTCAATGGCAAATTTGTCCATTGGATTTCATCTCTTTCCTTATTAGCAGGATATCTCTGACCCTAGTAACTCAAACAAATAAATGTATACTTGCGTTCTCAGACCTCATTGTGCAAAGCAAGTTAGCACCCTTACTTCACCGCCCGCCTGCCATGGCCTTGGCTTGCTTGCAGATTCAGCAGCCATGGACCTCACCAAATCTCCAAAGTTCAGCTCCTAGGGAAAAGGTAATTATTCCCTCACTGACACAAATTCTATCAATATCCCCCACAAACATATTCTTAGCAGGCAAAACAGGGCTTTACTCACTTTTGCTTTAAGTATTTTTCCCATTATTTTAAAATAGGGTAGGTAAGGCTGACCCTGACCTTCCAGCTACTAGGTTAAGTGACATTCCATTACCTGTCACCCTGAGCAAGTGTCTTTTCTCTCCTTTCTATCTAATGGTACCTTTCCTGGTGATTAGAGTGCCTGATTATTTCGTTGAGTGTGTGTCTCCCATTTAACTTGGAGGTCCAACAGGGACAAAGATCAGGCCAATTTTTTTGTTGACCCCTGACAACAGGCTGGGCAGAGCACCATCATCCATATGTGTGGGAGAGAGAGACAGGCAGAGGCTGTTAAGGACCAGGTTACAGGGTAGCCTTTCACCTTGCCCTCGGTCTTGGGGTGTCTATGTACAATAGGGCAAGTACATGTGTGGGTGTGTGGGTTACTGATCTCAAACACTGGATCACAGGTCACAAAAAAAATATAACAACCCTCTGTCTGTTAAGATTCCCAAAACACAGAAACTAGAGATTGAGTGAGTTGCCCCTTATTTGGGCACCTGCCTACTAAAATGATACAGTAGCAGGCACTGTTATTGAAGTATTCTGGGCATGTGCAATAGAGCTTCTAGAAACTTCCTCTAAGAAGACTTCCTCTCAGGAGATCGTCCCACACCCAACCTGCCTCCCCAACGTCTCCCCCCCCCACTGCCTCTGATTTCCAGGACTTGGTCTCCAAGGTATAAAATTTCAAAGACCCTAAAGGTAAAGGTCCATACATCTGCATGTAGAGCCTGGTCTAGTGACATTGGCTCCTGGCATACCATTAGTCTCAACAGTCCCCACTGCTGTACTATCTTGTCCAAATGGAAAGCCGTCCTCAAGGGCCACAACTGCTCTCACACCCAGAGAAGGGACTTTGTGCCTTCTGGAAAGGTCCAGGAGTGCATTTGCCCCAGTCTCTCTTTCTGAAACACACTCTTCCTAAGTCCACAGACAAAAATCTTTGTTAAGTACATGGGGTGGGTCTCAGCATGTGCTTTCTATGGAGCAGCCCTTGGTATCCCAAACCCAAGGGGTTCTTCCTTCTCTAGTTTTCAAGGTCCATGTCTGTACTTTATTTTACCCATCTCTCACTCACAAACAAAACTGTAAGCCAGATGTGGTGGTCCATGCCCGTCATCCCATCATTCTGGGAGGCTGAGGCAGAGGGATGGCAAGCTCAAGGTCAGGCTGGGCAACTTAGTGATTTATTTATTTCAAAATAAAAAGTTCTGAGGATGTAACTCAGTAATCAAGTCTAGGTTCAATTCTCAGTAATGGAAAAATAGATAGATTAGATGACGAATAGAGAGATAGATAGATGGACAAAATTGTCCCAAGAAATCCTTGTACTGTGGGACCAACCCAGAAACAGCCAGCTCAAGTAATAAGTGCAAGGAACAGCCAGTCCTCTGGAAGAAGGAGCATGACATTTCACAGCTGACATTACCCAGAACAGGTGTCAAATCCCAGAGCAGGAGACAGGCAGCCATAGGGGTGAGGGAGGAGTCTGCTGGAAATTCCAAAAGACTTCCTGTAGGAGATGTCTATGATGTTGGCCCCAAGGGTCTTGGGGGACTGAGAGTAGAAAATGGGGGAGGGAATCATCGCAGGAAAGTAAATCAGCTTAAGCAGTTAATCATACCTGCTACACCTTGACTTTGAGGCTTACCTGCATAATAAGAATATTCCCATGATCTGTTCTTTGTTTCCAGTTGAATTATGGAATTTGCTCTTTTAGTCAGTTGTTAAACATTGATCTGGGCCATTGAAGAACTGACTTTTCCAAAGATCTGGAAGTGGCGGAGATAGTAGAGCTGCCCAGAAAGAGGGGCTGGCACTGTCGAGGGAAGGCTGCTCTTGGGGATCCTGGAGCTGTGGTGTGGACCATGCCAGGGCAGAGATGAGCCAGGGCTGGGATGTGGTCCCCAGCCTGATGTGACAGTGCCTGAATTCAAGCCCGTGTCACAGCCCAGTGGCTCCAAGTGCAGAGAGAGACAAAGGATCTCCCCAGCATGGATTACTGCAGGTAGATTTCTATTGAAAAAATATTTTATTGGTTTCTATTTTATGCCTACTCTATTTCCAAAGAGATTTGAGGCAATGTCTCATAAAAACTGATATTTTCATTTACACAGCCTGGTTAAAACACAGGTACATGTTAAAGCCAGATGCCATAAGGAATGGGAAGGCAATGGCTCAGGAACTAATGTCTCCCTCCTCCTCCACCTCCCTGTCCCCTCTGGGTTTTGGTGCTTGTGACTTGTGAAGAACTGGATTCCAGGTGTCTCTCCTATCAGTGAGCTGGGCGGGGCACATTGTCTGCGTTTCACAGCTGTGCGACCTGAGAAGTTGAGTGAGGATCGTGAGAATCTCAAGAGCCAATCAGGAGCAGACATTGCATGAGTATCGTGTCCAGATTCTCTTTATTTCCTGTGCTTCTTTCCAAGAGAGTCTGTGGACAGAGGTAGCAGGGACCTTGGTCCTCCGGCTTCATTGATGACTTCCCCCACTGATATTCAAAACAAAATGTTTGTTCTCACTTTGAAGAAAACCTGCCTAAAGAAACAAGTATTTGCATCTTTTCTTTGCTTTCCAGTACTGGAGATTGAAACCAGGGCCTTTGCACAAGTCACTAAGTTAGCCAGACTGGAGTCGAAGTTGTAATCCTCCTGCATCAGCCTCCCAGAGTGCTTGGATTACAGCTTGTATCACCATGTCCACCTAGGTATCTGCATCTTTCAAAGGATTTTTGGGGTCCTCAACCTAATTCCCAGCAACACACCTTTGCACATCATACCTCCAGCTAGAAGTAGTGGTAGGCCCACACTATTGCCTCCTGCTCTCTGGGCACTGGGTTGGGCAGGGATGGCCTTTTCAGGGCCAGGTTCATCCTTTTATGTGTGCTGCAGGTTTGTGTCTGGGATACAGTCCCCTGGGTTTCTTGGGAAGTCACTGTGGGTACCATGTATGCCCCATCATATTGTAATAAGAGAGTAACAGAAGAGCTGGTGTGAGAATCAGGAGGAAATTTGTCCCACTGGCCCCTTGTCTAGCCACAGGGTAAGCAAAGTGTGTGAGCGGCAGAGCTGTTTACATCTTGGGTGTAGTTCAGCTCCCAGTCCGCCTGCACAATGGAAAGGCAAGTGACATCTGCAGAGGCCCAACCGAGTGAGGACTGGAAACACGTGTCCTTCCATTGTCCCGTGAGACTTTGGCCCATAAGGCTGGTGTCCTGTGAACCAGAGCCCCATCTGTAGTTGAGAAGCAGAGCACACGTTGGGGGCTGCATGAATTTAGTGCCCACTTATCCCCAGAAGGATCCCAGAAAAAAAAAAGAAATGAAGATTTGTACTTTTTTTTCCTTATACAGAAATTATCATTTTTTTTTTTTTTCTCCTAGAGAAACAGCTCCCACACCTTATGGGAGGGAGTCAGAGACCCAGTGTTATCTAATGCAAATCCATTCTAAGAAGGTTGTGGGGGCCATCTGGTGTCCGATGCAGACAGGGCCTGCTGAGAGATGGATTGGGAGGACAAGGGACAGGGTGAGTGAGGGATGTGGGGTAAGAGGCTGATTCCTTTTCATCCATGTCAAAAACCAGCCCATCAGGAGAATGAAAAGAGGGGGAGAAATCACCTTCTGTTGTGGGAAGCAGATCAAAGCAGAAAAGATAATGTCTCGGAAAGAAAAGGGCGGACACAAAGTAGGGTTGGTGAACAAAGCTGGGGAGAGGCAACAGCTCAGGCCCCTGGGTGCCCAGCTAGACTTAATGACTGTCTGGGTGGGCTCCTTCAAAGACAGAACAAATCCCCGCACCAGTTGTTGGGGCCTCAGACACACAGAGACACCAGGGTGTCCTGCGAGTTTTCTTTCAGGGCTTTGTGTTTTCTGAAAAATATGCTCCCCCCGAAACACACACAACACTGGCTTTCTACACAGAGCTGAAATAATTCATCAAATATTTGGAATGTGTAATTAAATATCTAATGCCAATTAGCAAATTACTAATGAAATAATCAGGGGCTTTTATGGTTTATAGTTCGGCTCGAATTTTAATTCTAAGTGGTTATTGATTCTAAATAGAGTAGAATCTGAGTTGCAAAACATTAGGTAGGTTTATGGGTATGGAATGGGAGAGGGAATGAAGGTTGTGGCAAGGAGCGCTGACAGGTGATCATTTTTGTGCTCCTCTGGCAATGTGTGCTGGGGAATGGCCTGAGACCACTGGGGTGTCCCCTGTCCCTTTCCAGCAATGACATTTAAAAGAGATCCAGATGTTCCTATGGGGGAGAGTGGGGGTGCAACACTCACTTCCCACTGTAGCGTGGTGTTCGTGTTTGTACTGTTACAGAATGATGAAATGACACCTTGCCTGGTGCAGTGACCATGCCCGTAATCCCAGCACTTGGGAGGCTGAGACAGGAGGATTGCCATGAGTTCAAGGCCAGACCCGGCTACATAGTTAAAAAAAAGAAAGAAAGAAAGAAAGAAAGAAAGAAAGAAAGAAAGAAAGAAAGAAAGAAAGAAAGAAAGAAAGAAAGAAAACTAGAAGTGGAAATGACACTTTACCAGGATTCCCAGAAACCCAGCTACACCATACTCTGGGTGGGCCAGCGTATATGACCTTCTAAGGCTGCCATGTTCCTGAAGGCTAGAAGATGTTGCCAGCACTCTTGGAAATTTTCGTGTGTGACATAGCAGAGTCCCTAAAGAAAACTCTACTTAACTGTAGCTTGAGTGGGAGCACGGGGTACATGGAGTGCAGGGAGGGCTGTAGGTGTGCATGGATGCATGTTACCTACAGGATGCAGGGCTGCATGTCTATCCATGGGAAGTGGAGGTCCATGTTTACCTCGAGGATACGGGAGCACAGTTATAGTAGTACATGGTTACCTAGAGGATGTATGGGTACTGGAGAACATAGTTACATATCGAACACATATTTCTTATGGGATGCCAGAGTACACAGTTACCTATAAAATGAAGGGGTCCATGGTTGCTTATGGGAGACAGTGGTGTATGCCTATTTATAGGATCTAGGGGTATGTGTTTTCTTCTGGGATATAGGGGGCACGTGGTTACTTTTGTGACCAGGACACCAATTACCGGTTCCAGAAAAAATTGCTGAAGACATGTAAGTCACTAGTGACGACTTTATTTTTCAAATGCCCTTCTTCTCTTCTACGGAAAATAACGTGATAATCATACAAGAATCTTTAATATTAAAGAAAGCTTCTTAAAGACATTTCTTAGCAGTGTGTTAGAAAAGCTAAAGGTATGAAAAATAATGCAATTTCACTTCTATGAGAAATATTTCTTCTCCCATCTAATTCCATCCATTCCATATTTAATAAGATTGATCATTGCTACAAATAATAATCATCCCTGCTGCCTTTAGTCATCTCATCTGCTCAGGTCCTATTGCTTGAACTGCTTCCCAGACACTACTAGCCTCTGGGCTCCGTATTACTGCCATTGCACAAACAAAGAAGTGGAGGCCCAGAGATTTTCAACAGTTTAACTAAGTTTGCAAAGCTCTTAAGTGCTGGAGTCAGGCTGAGAACCCAAGCCACCCACATACCAACACTGTGATTTTCACCATGCTATCACTTGCAGAAGGAGATGGGCACTCTAAAGAAACCAGCCAGCAAGACGAGAAGCAAAGCCTTTTTTGGTTCAGTCAACCTAAAGGCAGAGAGTGGAGCAGTTGTTATGTCTGACAGCTCTTCTAAAAATACAGAAATCCCAAAGGATGTGGAGGTCAGCAGAAGCCAGGTTCAAGGACAGACCTAGACCCACAGCCCCTCGGCTGCCCAAGCTGGTCCTCCATGACCAACCATGAAGGAAGGTCTGACCAGAGCCTCTGTGGGCTGTGATATGGCTCAGGGCTGGGACAGAGGTGGCCTCCTTGGTGTCTGGCAGGCTTCATGGCTGTCCCTGCTTTGGCTTGCACCTGGGCCAGGTCTGGGACAAGACAACCTGACTGCTCTCCGTCTCCTGGTTATCCACAGCATCTTGCAGCAGGAGGGGAGATGGCGCTCCCGACAGTTCAGGAGTGATTTAAACACTTCTCCAGCTCAAAGAGGAACCTTGGATTTCATTAATTAATACATCAGTAGAAGCCAATGGAGGAAAACTTGTCTTGTTATCTGGCTTCTCGGGGGCTAGACATGGGTTCATTAGCCTTAAGCATATCAGCCAGATAACACTATTTATTCCATAAAGAATAATGATCTAACTTGTGGGGAACACTGCAGTGAACCAAAAGGCTGAGCCCCTCGGTTGCCACTGCTTACCCACACACCTGTGCATGTTAACATGTGGTGCGTAGCTCTGTGTGCCCGCCCAGGTCTGTGATCCACAACAGGACCTTGTTTCAGAGATAAGCACAAGCAGCCAGGCCAAGGTCATGCCTATTACAAGGCAGATGCAAATCTGGGTCAGACAAACAAAAAAAACTGAGTTGTTTGCATAACTCCATGAAAGTCCACAGAGGACTCCCTGCCTGGGAGAGGAAGCCCAGCAATATAAGAAAAGGAAGAGGACAGTGGTCAACACACATGTACTTCTGGATGACCATTGCCTAATAAGGAGAACCAATTTAACAGATTGTGCCATTGGTATTTCTGTTTTAAATTACATGATCTGTTTAATGACTGTCTTCAGAAGGGGCCATTAGAATTACAATGCAGTCCTGAACCAGTCAGCCTTGAAAGCCAATACGCAAAAGTAAGCATAATGTAGTGTTCAGTTAGGTTCACACAAGGCCATTTTGAGAAGTCAAGGGCCCTAGTAGAGAAAGCAGCCATCAGTTAAATGATGACCCTATTAGCAGGCAAAGAGGTTTATTAAACCACACTGGTGAACAGTGGGCAGGAGTTAGCGTCTTATGTTACCATACCCGTAATTCTATGATCTTTGCTATGAGGCCAAACAACTGCAGGATAGGAGACCTTTAGGAAGACCTGCCTCCTTGTTATTAATATGCCAGTCACCCTTCTCTTGCTTTCTGATCCGGGAAACCCCAAAGAGGCTCCCAGTTCTTTCAACTATACAAACCACAGACTCCAGTGATTCAACTCTCAGAAAACCCGGTAACACACACTTCTTGATCCCTCCTCCTGAGGATATTCCAGGGATACACGCTCAAAGGAGTGATTCGAGAGCCGGGTTCCAGAGCCCCTCCATCTCAGGAAGGGCAGGCGGGCACTGACACCATCCCACGCTGCTCAGATAAGAAGCAACCAGGCAACACCAAGAGGAAAGACCACTGGCACCGACCTGCAAGGGGCTTCCAGGAGAAGGGGGCAACCTTAGCCCATACTCAAAGGACTTTGAGGAGGAAACAGCATGGACAATAGCTACTTAGTGAGGTGACTTTGGGGGTGCTGAATGGACAACAAGTAAGGAAATAAAGCAGGTAAGCCAGGCAAAGCAAGTAATGGAGGCTGGACAAGTAGTCAGAAGAACACCCACTAAGCGGTCCCATTGTCTCGTCTTGGGCATTGAAGAGCCATGTATAGAAAAGGATTGGGATCACTCACCATGGCTATGAGCCCCAGTCACTGCAGACAATGACCTTTATCTACCAAAAGAGGAAGAAGATATACTAAATGAAGGAGTATGTTTTCATCTTCATGGGCAGCCTTTAGTTGTACTTGGAAAGGGACTTGTCAGTCTTGTGCAGGAAACCAAGAGTTTTTTTGGGTGAGAAATGCCATATAACCTCCAGTGAATTATTCCCCAAAGGCATAAATACGGCTTCTCTTCTCATGGTAACAATCCAAGGAAACCACCGTGATGTTTAATGGCAGAAGCTCTGACTCACACACTGCCCACAGCAGACTCCTCACGCTCCTCACAGTAAAAGGTGCACAAACAAAAGGTTCTTCTATGTGGGCAGCAACCATGGGAGGAGGGAAAGGGAGAGGGAGAACTGGCTCCAAGAGTCATTAAAAATAATATTTTTTTCAAATTAATAAAATGCAACCGTCCACACTCAAGACCAACAGCTTGTAAAATTGGATTTCTAAAAGATGAAAGGGAAAGGAGGCCAGCACTGGTCAGAGGCAGCTAAACAGAGAATTCAGGAAGGAGGGGGCCCACAGATTCTGCCCAAGAAATATTAATGGGGGTCTGTCACTCTGCTTGAGAATGATAGTTGCTAAGTCCCACCACCTGGCAAGCCTGAGTAGCAGGAGAGAAGCCAGGTTCCTGCTGTCCTCAGCCTCTCAGGGCCTTGCATTGGAGGGCAACAGGCAGAGCTGGAGACCCCCATGCCAGAGAAATTTACAGTACAATTCCTGGTCTTTGAGATGAGAGTCTTTAAAAGCACTGATATATCTTTCTACCTCATCCAAGAGACCCAGCTTCTATAGAGGAAGCATTCCCCAAATGCATCCATCACAGAGAAGGTGTTTGAAATACATTTGGAGACTGAAACAAAGAAAGAATGGACAGCATCCGTGTCCATAGTTCTGCACCCCCTCTGATGTCCTCTGGGAATGCACGGGCAGAGCCCAGGCACAGGCTGCTCCTCACGGTACCCTCAGCCCAACACTGTCTCATGTCTGGTAATAGCACGATAAACAGCTGTCAGTAAGTAAGCATGGTCACCCACAGAGCCAGCCACCCTGGGCCTGCCCTGAGAGTTCCCAGGGACAAAGTTATGTTCCCATCCTTGTGCAGCTCATTGTGTTTAGGCCCCCTGTGGGGCTAGCCTCTTTTGCAAGGTTCTTCAGTTCCTGCCCTGCTCAAACCAAAACATTTTATTACAGGAGAACTTTTAAAAAGTTGTATTTCCCCCATGAAATGATCAGGTTACAAGTTTCCTGGGAGAAGAAAGACTTGAGCATTGCATGTGCTAAGTGATTACTCATGAGAGCAGGTCCTTTGTTAGGGTTTTGTTCTAAATTGACCCCTTAAAGTCTCATTTGTTCAGAGATAGGGTTTTCGGGGGATGGCTGGATTACTAGGAGCTCTATTTACCTTTCAGTGGATTCATCCATTGAGGTGGTCACCAGAGGTGTAACGTGGAAGGGCATTTTCTTGTCCCCACCTCCTTCTCTCTCTGTTTCCTGGCTGCTGCAAGTTAAGCACCTTCCTCCACCATGTCTCACTACCGTGCCGTTTCTGCTTTGGATCATGAATTGAATCCACTGAAAATCATGAGCCAAAATAACTCCTTTAAGTTGTGGGCGTTAGGTTTTTTGTCTCAGCAGTGGGAAATAGCTCAGTCCTTTGTGAAACCAGACTAAGTTGGGGTGAGGAGTACGCTTTTTAACTGACAATATTAGCAAGCAAATCGACCAACCTAAGAAAACAGTAGTGTGGTAGCATCTGACCTGTTCTGTAAATCCCCAAAACTCATTTTCTGTATTAATGGGTTTTACATAGCTATAACAAAATATCTGAGGTGGAGTACTTTATAAGGACAAAAAGTCCATTTAGCTCACAGGTCTGGATGGTCTAGACCACGGTGCTGGCATCAACCTTGAGTAAGAGCCTCATGGCATGGGTGGCATTATATGATTGGCTGCAAGCAAGAAAGTGGCATGGAAAAAGAATGCCACGTGGTGGAAGAGTAAACGAAAGAAAGGGGAGGGGCCAGGGTCACTGTCCTGTAAGAGCTTTCTCTGGCCCCTCCTCACTACCAGCACTGATTAGAGATGTGGCTATCCTGACGCAGTCACCTCCTAGTGACTGAAAGCTTTACCCCCTTTCAACACTGTTACATTGGAGACCAAGTTTCCAGCACCTGAGTCTTTAGGGGAGAAGCCATACTGAGAGCACACCACCTTCCCTTCCTTGAGGCATGCAGTTTTCACAGTTGTTCCTCCTGCTCCCTACACTAGCCTGCCGCTTCCACCCAGCCCATCCTTACCAATCTTGTGTAATTATGTGGTCTACTCTCCACATCCCAATGCTTATACCAGAACATTTGCTAATGGCTTCCTATCCTCTACCCAGAGGCTTCCTGGTTGCCTCTGCTGCTCCTGAGCCTCTGGACCTCCCAAATCTCCACCTTCCCTCACTCCCAGGCATAGCTATCTCCTTCCTCCTTCCCCAACCACCCCACTGACTGCAGAAGCTCCTTCTGTCCTCACTTGCTAAATAGTAATTTTTTCCAACATTTTCTCCTCAGCCCCTTCTCTATCCATTTTGTCCCTCCAGTAGAATCCAAGGTCTCCAAAGGCAGAGGCATCTTCTCTGCCTGGGTGTCCCTCTATGGCATGTGCAGATGATACATGAAATAGATTCTGGGGGTATTCACAGTGATTTAAGCCATTCAATGGGCACTAAGTGACTGATCCTGTAGCAGGAAGTCAAGGCCATTTTCCCCTGACATGTGTTGAGCCATTTGCTTTCAAAAGTGAATGTCTGCTTGTAGCAGAGGAGGTAAAAGCTGTGGCATCCTGCCATAGACTGAATATTTAGGCCTTCTCAAAACCTAAATCCCCAAAGTGTTAGAATTTGGAAGCAGGGGTTTGGGGAGGGGTTAAGGTCATGAGGGCAGGGATCTCATGAGTGGACCTAGTGCCCATATGAACAAAGGACCCTAGAGAACGCTCTTCTCCTTTCACATGTGAAGACTCAAGGTAAAGATGGCTGTCTAGGAATCAAAAAGTGAGCCTCACCAGGCACTGAATCTACCAGAACCTCAAACTTCAATTTTTCAGCTGTTGAATTATGGGAAGTGAATTTCTAAGGCTGACAAACCACAGAGTTCACTCCACTTTGATACAGCAGACCTCGCTGATGAAGATGCACCCCATCTTCCCAATCAGCCTGGTTCAGACAGGAGCTGTGCCGCTGAGGAGAACGTTGCGAGACACTGGTGGAGCAAGACTCTGCCATGCTGGCCCAGCTCTATTCTTAGCCACGCTCACAGCCGTTCTGGGGAGAAGGCTGGTTGTTGTTAAGTTTCGGCAGCGTCTGGCTTTCTCTGTCCAATCTTCACTGGAGCCTTCTGTTTCCGCCTTCAGGTACATGATTCGTTCCTGTCCTGGTATAGAAGTGGGGAGGGGGGCCATCTGGAAGAGGTGTCGTATCCTCTCCTCATTGGGCTCCAGCTCCACTACATTCCCTACTCCCACCTCCGTTATCTGGGCCTTTGTGTTATTTTTACAAGACTTGGCTCGAAGTCCAGATTACCATTGTCTTATTAGAACCTGAATGATGATTTTCCTTCTCTGGGGTGGCCGCCATCTTTATGGGTGGATGAAGTTCCCTTAGACTCCAAATCCAGGGGGATGGGCCAAGAGAAGCTACAGGCACCCATGTTCCAGGACATCCACTGCAGGGCATCCACTGCAGGCATCCACTGACTCTGGGTCCCATCTGGACTGAGACTCCTTCTAGGTGCCTCCTGGCCCCTGTGGCCCTGCCAAGAACAGGCTGCTGAGACCCAGACCTCCCTCTCTGAGGCTGCTCTGCAGGAACAAGTGCACTGCCTGTCGGTCCTTGGTATAAGATATAACCCAAGAAAGAAGGCAGAATGCGCCTTGATAGTCCTCTCATCTCTCTGTAACTTTACTCCCTCCCTCCCTCACTCACTCATTCATTCATTCAGTACTTATTCAGATATTTAGTTAGTAATTTCCTGGACTAGCTCAAGTTTCCCCATCAAGCAAGCACTTAGTGAATCATGGGCTTGTGGGTAGGTAACTCATTGAAGAGACGGTCCCAGGAAACACAAATGAGGGAACAGGAACTAGAAAATAGGAAAAGGAAGAAAGCTTGGTCATTGGTGTACTCATGAGGTTGTTACCACTGAGCATAAGGAGCGGCTCAGTCTTGTGTCTCTGAGGACTTGGGGAGAATTCAGGGCCAAGGGACATAGTCACTGACTCCTATCTCCCATTGTTTGAGAACTGCCCTGGGGACATTAAACCCCAGCACTTTCACTTTTTATAAGTGGCTGAGGAAACACTCATGGTTCTTCAGGCAGGAAAAGCTGTCAGTGGTTGAGAAGTGGTGTCCATGGAAGTTGCAAAGAGATTTAGAGGGAAGGGGAGGGGACACAGAGTAAAGCACCAAGAACATGCATTCTGGCCATGTTGCTCATTTAGCTAATGTTGATTGGATGCTGGTGCCAGGGTCCAGAAGGATCCCCATTTGGCCTCTAAACCATTTGCCATCCAAGAACCAACTGTATTTTTTGATGGTTTGAAAGCTGTCTTTGCAGGAAGCCTCTAGGGCATAGTGTGGTTCTGCTGGTCTGAATTTTAAGGCTGGCTCTGGGACTGCAGCTCTGCCTTTCTATGGAGTCACTGATAAACGTGCAAACATGAAACATACCTGAGGCTCCCCTCATGAGTCACCATGGATATAGGGATGAGTTAGCCAAGGCCCCTGTTCCCAAATGACCCATTCCAGTCTAGGTGGAGACAAACGCAACCCACCGTGGCACACTGCAGCCCAGAGAGATTCACTGTGGGATCACACAGAAGAAACAACCAGTTGACCCAGAGCTGGATAGTAAAGACTACTGAGTCTTTATACCGTTATGAACAGCCATGATTGAGGATTTCTTTTACCAGTTACAATTCTTGTTTTCATTTGAAAGGCCAGGGCTGCAACAAGATGGTTCATCTTCCCAGGCAGCCTGACTTCTGTCAGTAACAGAACCTATCAGTCCCACCCTGATCTGCATGACAGTAAAGAATGTTCAGAAAGCACAGTAAGGCCATCCTAGCACACCTGCCTACAACAGAGATTTATATCTCGCAGGTCCAGAGTCTAGAAGTGTCAGAGCAGGGTGCCAGCATCTCTGTCTGATGAGAGCCTGGCTCCGTGTTCACACACAGACATCTTCTCAGTGTGTCTTCTCAAGGTAAAAAGGAAAGAATGAAAAGGTGAGAGACTTCCCCAGGGCCTCTTTGATAAGGGCACTAATCCCACTCATGAGGGCTCCACCCTTATGATTTAATCACCTCCCAAAGGCTTCACTTTTTTGTTTTCATACATGCTCTCACTATGTAACCCAGGACAGAGTTGAACTTACTATGTGGTCTACACTGCCCTTGAATTTGGGATACACCTGCCTCAGCCTCTTTTTTATAGGCGTGTGCCATCATACTGCAGCTTACCATTTCTCAGTACCATCACAATGGAGGTCAAAGCCTCAACATACAAATCTGTAGAGGAGGGGCACAGCATTCAGTCCACAATGACCCTGCATCCTGGTCTTTGAGTTCATCTTCCTGGCCTACTTACCCTTTGCAGAATCCTTGGGGAATATTTGTGTCTTTGTTTTGCAGCACACTGATGCTTCTAGATGGAAACTTCTATCTACCGTCTTATCCCCTCACATCCAAATTCTAGTCTTCATCCTGGGCCCATTGCCGATGCTATCCCAGGAAGGGTTTATTCCTTTTAATTTTCTGTCCCTAGTGCTCGACTCTGCTGGGCATGACTGAGTCACTGAGGGAGGAACTGCAGACACCGATGAATGGGCTATTGAGGAGCTAACCATGCAGGGCATCTTGTCCCAGGACTCAGCAAGCGCATGTCCGAGTCACTGTAGTTTGCCTGATTGGTGTCCTTGCTAAAGTCATCAAGCACTTGTGAGTTTCCTGAGACCAGGTCCTGTGTATTGCCCATAGCTATGTGGCCAATGTCCAGCTCACACCCCAGGTCATACACCTGACCACTAAATACTGAGTGAATGAACACTTCCCTCCAGATATAGGACAACTGGCCAACATAACACACTGTTTCTGTGCTTTCTTTACCTGACCATCAGGGGCAGGAGTGCACATTCTGAAACCTATGAATTCTTCCCTCTGGGATCACAAGCTCACTTCAGTACTTCCAAAACCCCCACAACCATCTTAACTAGTACTCCATCAATATTGCATGAGTAGTCTTAGATAGAACCAGTGCACTGATTTCTAGCTCTTGGGGCACAAAATCCAAAACCTGGCTTTGAGTTCTTTGGAGCTCGTATGAGCTCTTGGATATCTCTTCTTTTGAATGGGTATGTTGGACACAGTGACCTCTAAGATTTCTTCCAACAGAAATGTACAATGAGTTTAAATGATTGTTGATGAGCTGAACTGGACAGTTAGTCATGCTGCCCAACATGCCCAAAGGAAACAAAATATTTTAAATGTCTGGTACCACACATCAGCATTCCTCAACTCCCTCCTTTATGGAAAGCAGCAGACAATGAATGGAAGGCAGGGTGCGGGTCAGGCCAGTGGCACAGCTGACAAATGTCCTCCCACTGCCTCAGCTGGCTCCGGACTCCTAGCTCCGGCACGCACACGCTCCTATTCTGTCCACAGGTTAGGAGAACCTAAGTGCTGGGGGAGGAGGTCTTTGCGGAGGGGAATGATTCACACCCCAGTGGAGCAGGCTCCCAGCCACCTGCTCCCACCACCTTCCGGGCCCCAGGGGTGAAGAGGCCTGACCTAAAGGGACTCTAGTCTCCCTGGGCGGATCTATTACATGCATTAAAATAATTTACACTCGGCCCTATAAAGCGTTTAATTCGCCGTGCCATCATCCATTTCAGAAGTGTTCCTCTTCATCATGAATTATTTTTGAAGTATTTATGTGGACCTCACCGAAAATCACCTCCGTCAGCAAACGGAGAAATGGAAAGGCATTAAGAAGAGGCAGTGACCCCAGGGTCACAGGCACAAGGGTGGCCAGGGTCAACAGGATGGAAAAAGGAAACCAGGGTGGCCCCAGCTGGCGCAGACCAGACCGCTGGGCTCTGGTGCCCCCACCCACACCTTGGCGCAAGGAGAGCACAGGTTTTAATACTAATGATTGTGGTAGTAACTGATGTGCAGGACCCCTCACTTTCCCATGATCCCAGTGAGCCTGCGTGGCAGATATAAACAGATGAGGAAACGCAAGTGCGAAGTCAGGAGGGAGATACCCATTGGTTCCAGGCTTCCTGTGTGTGGCTTCCCACAGGGCAGCTGTCACTCACTTTGCAGGGAGCTGGTCCCAGACCACCCCAGTGTGCAGGGCAAGTAGACCAACCCGGCGGGATGGCAGACACCAGCCTTTCTCCCGCACAGCCAGGCATGTTCCCATACCAAAGGCAAAGAGAGACCGTACCAAGTCCTCCTCCAGGACTCAGCCAGTCTCCCACAGAGTTGAGTCAATATTCAGTTTTGCTGGGGGGTCTCTTTCTGTAGACAGCCAAAGGAATTTCTTTTCTTGTTACCATTTTGTTTTGTGGCAGTACTGGGAATTGAAGTATTGAGCTACAACCCCTGCTGTTTTTATTTTTTTATTTTGAGACAGAGTCTCGCTAAATTGCTAAGTCACCCAGGCTGGGTTTGAATTTGTGATCCTCCTGTCTCAGCCTTCCAAAGTGCTGATATTTCTCCCTCTCTCCCTCCCTCCCTCCCTCTTTTCCTTCCTTCCTTTTCTCTTCTCTACCAGTAAGCCACCTCCCCAGCCCTGGAATTTCTTTTTATAAAGCTTGCACAATGTCTACAATATTCTAGTGCTTCCTATCAAAGATAATTGGGATTTAATTTTTACTCTGTAGGTGTTTATACTGTGCGGGGCGTTGTTCATACCAAAGCTATGAAAGACAGAGCCCTGTTCTCGTAGACTATTCAGTCCAAGAAGAGCAGCAGAACATAACTATGCAGAGATAAAGAGAGAGGTTTTCAGAGAATGACTACTGCCACAGCTAGGTAGAAATAGGGTGATGGGCTGTGGTATGATGCAGTAGTTAGGGGCCGATAAATTCAGTTGGAAAAGCAAGTTTCTCTTGGAGTTGAAAATCAAAGAAGAAAACGCCAAGCATGGAAAAGGCAAGTGAAACAGCAAATGCAAAGGCCCTGGGGTAAGGCCAGGTTTGTACAGTCTGAAATACAAAAGCCATTTGGGCTAGAGAGAAAGCATTGGCAGAGTGAAAAATGAAATTAGAGACTGACAAGGCCAAAACAGGTCACAAAACGGAATGACGGAGATGCTTGTTACAGTGTGAATGAATCTCAAAAACATTTTTTGCTTGGTGAAATATGCCAGACATCAAAAAATCATGCATTGTGTGATTCCACATATCGGAAATATTCACAATCAGTCAATCTACAGGGACAGAAAGCAGTCTGGTGTTTGGCAGGAGCTGGGAGAGGGGGACAGGGCGTGACTGCTTAATGAGCATGGAGTTTTCTTCGGAGGTAATGACGACCTGTAGGAAGGTAACACAATCTGTAGCTGTACCATGTTGTGAATATTCCAAATGCTGCAGAACTGTAGGCTTTGCAATGGTTAATTTCATCTCACAGTGGGCAAGGGTTTGAAGGGAAGCAGCGATAATTGTCAATAACTTAAATGATAAAAAAATTCCCATGTTAAATTATATTACTGGGCACGTGGGCTCCTCCATGTCCTCTCCAGATCCGACCTCCTCCCCAAAGCTGTGGAAGCTGTGTCCCCTCCAGCACCTGCGCCTGCCAGCACGGCCTGCCTCCCTCCAGAGCGCTCTGGGAACCAGGCTTCCATGGAAGAGAAAGGGCTTCTGAATCGGGCACTTCCGGCCTTAGACCACTGATCAGAAGGGGCTCCCAGACCTCACCTTTCCATGCTTTGCTGCTCCCAGCGATGTGTCCGGGAGCAGAGCCTAGGAACCCTCTGGCTTCTCTCTCCAGTCCTCCTCCCCGTCCCTGGTACCCAGCAGGGTGCTCACCAAAGCCTCAGGCGAGAAAAACTGACCCGTTTCCCCCAGGAGCGACTCCCCCGCCACCCCTAGTGCTTGTGGGCCCCAATTTCTGTTAATTGCAGTGATTCTGGGGAGCACACGGGCAGCGGTTGGACGGAAAGCAGAGTTAAGTGTCAATAGTTTAAAAGATTCCAGGCGTCGCTCAGGGTTCACGCCGGAGGAGTTAGCGGGCTTCGCTGAGCCTCTGTGCGCCCTCGGCGTTGGTCCCCTCCTCCGGCGGGGACTGACGAGCTGGGCATCGCGCTCCTCTGGTGGGATAGTCCTCCACATACTCTTTACTGCTTAGATCCCCGGAGTCGCGGGGCTGATCCGGAGACCCCGGCAGCAGCGAGTCGGCGCCCAAGGACGCCCCCAGCCCCCGCGGCGACACGAAGGTCCCGGGCGCCCCCGCCTGGCGCCGCACCCCGCGCAGTGCCCGTCCCGGGCCACCTCTCCAGGCGCGCAGCCAAGAGCAAGGTCGCGGACCTGACGGCAACCCGCCCCATTAGTCCGCCTGGGCGCCAAGAGGAAGGAAACAAAAAAATGAAAATGAAACCTCTCCCAAGAAGAGCTTCCCCCCTGGGCGGGTTGCTGTCCAGGGGTTTCTGTGGCTCCCCTCTCCTCGGCTTGAGTGTGGGTTCCTGTCTGCCTCATCGCTGTCTCTGCAACCCGGGAAAATGGCTGGTCACTCGGGGCAAAGTCCACCGGGACCCACAGTTACCTCGCTTGATTTTCTGTTATCTGATAGCCAAAAATTATAGCGTGCAGCACAAAGAGGGGAGGCAGGCCGGGTGTGGTGGTGCACGCCTGTAATCCCAGCACTTGGGAAGCTGAGGCGGGAGGATCAACACGAGTTTCAGGTCAGGTATGTAAAGGAGTTCAGGGGCAGCCTGCAAAATAAATAAATAAATTTGGGACTCTGCCTCCAAAATAAATAAATAAATAAATAAAGGCGAGGCAGTGCAGAGAAGGCAAGGAAAAGAAATCTTTGGGACAAAACTGTGCAAAAAGAGGTTTACATATCACCTTGGACTGCTTCTTGTCCGCGCGACATTTATTTCTTTGAAATCGAACCTTTTGACCAAAGCTTCTGTTTTCTTCCAAGCCCTTCGAGTGAACCTGCCACCCAAAATCACTTTGTAAACAAAGAACAAAGCAAGGACTGCCTGAAGGGATGACGAACAGTTTGTGGGGGACTGTGGATTCTTTGGCTGGGCATCCTTAGTTTCCAAAAAAAAAAAAAAAAAAAAGTTGGGGGGAACCTCTGATTTTTGACTTCGCTGTTCCTTTTTTTCCCACTGCCTGGATTTTCTGAGAGCAAAACTGACACGTTTTAGACAAATCACAGCAGCCAGCTTCCTGTCTCAGCCCACTTTTCCCCCTGGGCGACCCCTCCCTCCCTCTGCTCCTGCTGGGTACCAGGTAAGGATTGATGGAGCCTCCTCTACCGCCTCTCCCAGCGAACTTCTCATAACCTGACGCATAAATAATCACATGTTTTATAAATAGCTGTGGACAAGAGGCTGTAAAACAACGAAGATATATTTGTGCCTTTATGTCCTAGGAATATTTTCTAAAACGACTGTTTTATTTGGTGTGGGTTGAATGGGGGCGTGTGTATACATAACAATCCCTAAAGTTTACCCCTCCCCCGCCCAGGTCAGGCCAGCACTATAGTTAGCAAATTGATAAGGTTCCATGGGCCAGCTTTATTCCTTCTGACAACGAGCCTATGACACTTTATAAAAAGAAGTAATCCAGAACAATCTCTAGGTAATTAACACCTAGATAAACAAACATAAATTTCTATATTGCATTTATTTGGACTACCACTCAAATATGCGTGAACCATGCTTTTTTAATTAAAAGATAAATCCATGTGACACTTAGCCTCAAACTTAATTATTCAGCATAGTATAATAAAAAATAGAGCCCATTAAATGTGTCTTGCACTGTATTTCTGTATTAACAGCAAAACAGTTCGGTCTGGGATCATTTAAATTTTCCCCCTCCTCTTTGCTCGTGATTCCCCTGTTCACATAAGCTCTACTTCTCCCTGCTTGTCTCCCCAACACCCCCATATCTCTCTTTTCTTTTAACACCAACAGGTGAAGAGATTAAAACTCTACACAAGACCCTACATGGAATGCTCAGCTGGGCGACATTTTTAATATTGCATTACTTTATGAATTTTTTCCCTTCCCCATGGAAACATACCTCTAGTTCAGTGGAATGTGCCCAGGCCTTCTATCTTGAAATGAAGATCACAATATTTAATACTAATTTCCTTGGGATTGTGCTTACAACACACCAGGTGAGGTTTTCATAATATACTGTTACAATACAGATGTTAAACAGAGAGGGGGAAGTGTGCAAATCCCAAACTACAAGAGACAGCAGGATTATCATCTTTATAAAAGTTCCTCAGCACAAAATAGTATCTTAATGCTGGGTATCAGCAGCTCAGCAGCTTCCGGCTGCTAGGAAGAGAAATTTATACTCGAGCCATCCCCACCTGGGTATGGAGGAGGAACAAAGATCCATTCAGTCACTCAGTGAGAAAGTACAAAAACTGCCCACATGCCAGGCCTCTCGCTAAGTGCCCTGTGTAGCTGTCTCTTTTCATTTTTGTGGCAAAGGTGCTGTGGCAGTAAAGATTCCAACACAAGTCTTGCATTGTCAAAGCCCACATTCTGAGCACCCTGGTCTCCATCATAATCTAGAAGGGGAGTCCTCAGTCACAGGCAGCCAGGCTTGGTGAGACATGTGTCTTTAGATGAAATGGGCTTAGACCTAGGCTGATAATGGTTCAGGTTAGCACAGAATTGCTCTGACTTTAACACTGAGAGTCTACTCTCCTGGGAAACACCTGAGTCCTGGGCAAACCGGGATGGCTGGTCAATCTACACAGGCTCTTTGGCTTAACCAAGCCTGTGCACAGAGTAAGCAACAGGAGCTACACCAAGACCTGAAGTGGTCAAGGGGACTTCTACCTACTTCTGGCCATGGCACTGAGGCACCCAGACATAAGATGTAACTACCTTCTCTCAGATCCCTAAGTCCATTGAAGAGATTGTATGAATTGAACATGATCTTAATCTTGGCTGAGCAGGCTCAAAATGCCCTACATCTGCAGAATTCACTACTAGCTCTGTGCTCTCAGGGGTTCCTAACCGTTGTCACTTTGGACAATGGCCCTTCAAATCTGATAGCATCTAGCTTATTCTCTATGCAGTTCTTTATATATACTATCTCATTTAACCCTAGAAGGAGCCCTGTGTTGTCAATATTCCTGTTTTCCACTTCATAGATGAAACAATAGATTGGAAGAAATGTAACAACCAACCATGTTCACACAGCTACTAGAAGGTTGAGACAGGACCAGAAAGCCTGTCCAACCCTATCCTGGGATTTGTGACTGCTGCTCCTACTGCCTGGCATGGTGTCCTTTATCTCTCAGACTAACAACTCCTCAAGAAGTCTTCTGTCATATAAGAAAGTCCTACTCTCCTGGAATCTCTTCTCCAAGAATGTTTATGTTTATTCATGTGGTTATCTGACTACAGCCTGTGTTCTCCTGAGACAATGACCCTGGGCTAACTTGCCAGTGTACGTCAACCTCATGGTCTAATGCCTGGAACACAGTAGGTCCTAGATAAATATTTGTGAGTAGATTAGAAAAGAATAGAACGAAATCAAATGTCACGGTCAACCTTTTCTCCATTGCATTTTCTATTTCCCCAGCCACATCCCTACTTTCTTGAGAACGACAAGAGAGATGTCAATGTTCTAATTTTTCAAATGAGGGTATTGAAAACTAAAAGACTGAGACATTTATTCAGGATTGTTTTGTCTAAGGAGTAAGGATGGAAGAATCCCAGCTACCTAACCATCAGGGGCTTTATTATTGCATAGCTTTTGTAGTCATAGTATTAATCTCCAATTTACCCATAACTCACTATGCCACAACAGGCATAATACTTAACATCTGTAGAGTACCTTGCAAAATGTACATATAATTTCCCCATCTTGTTGCATTTAGTTCTCATAATGTTACATATACGATTGATGAACTCAGAAGAGTTGATTTTTTCAAGATTATGTAGCCAATGAGTAATATAATCAAGGTTTAAGGTCAAGTCAAAATTTTGTGTTTTTCATACTGTGCAAAATCTGTCTACCAATCATCTCTATTAGTTCAAATCCATTTTGATGGATATATATTAAAAATGTTGCCTATCTCTAGTTTGCTTTTTATTTTTATAACAGTTTTATTGATATATAATTCACAAACCATAAAATTCACTCTTTTTAAAATGTACAATTCAGGAGTTCTTATTGTACTCACAAAGTTGGGCAACAGCTTTGCTATCTAATTTTAGAACATTTTTATCATCTTCAAAAGAAACTTCATCCTCTTTAGCCATTACCCTCCATTCTCCCTTCCCCTCAACACCTGTCCACCACTCTCTGTCTCAGTGACATTACACATAAAGGGAATCATATGGCGTGTAGGTTTTTACAATTGACTATTTCATGGTTCATTCAAGCTGTAGCACCTCTTGGTGCTTTGTTCCTTTTTTACAGCAGAATGATATTCTTTTCTATAGATATACCACATTTCATCCATCTATTCATTGCATAATTTTTTTAAAAACAAATTTTGAGCCAACATGGAGCAAGTGGAAGACTTAGTACAAAATCTTAGTGTCTGCTACCTTTTAGAAATCCAGAAGACCTGATACTACATTCCTCATCATGATGACATGCAGTTTCTGAAAGTCCTCTAGCCCCAAGGCGGCAGGTCTTGCTCTCCAGCCCACCTGACACCCCATCATTCCTGCAGTCCTCCCTTTCCCCCTGGGGTGTCTCACCTGGCCTCTGTGGGTTTCAGATCCATCATGTATATTGTTTGGGAAAAAAGTCGTGACCTTTCACTCAACCTTCTACACATGAACCATCTTCTCTAGAGATTCCAATCTGCTACCCTTACGGTAACCTTGTAACTCATCTGCAGTGTTTGTCTGCACAGTCGGGACTGGTGACAGTTTCATTCATCTGTTCTCACTCCAGGACACTGATCACCTCAAACCCAGAAGAAACAAGGAGTGCTTACACACTCCTACAAAATGTGGGCAGCCGCTCTTCAATGGACCCTTCTAACCCATAACTGTAGCGTTCACCACACAAGCTTGTTTTTGAGACCAAAATAAAACACACAAAAATCAGAAAGAACTTTTATGCACCAGATATTGAGCACACATTTCGAACCTTCTCAAATCAATGTCAGAGTGCTGCTTTGTTTGGCACCTCTGATGCCACAGAATCTATTATTCTTTGCTCTATTCCTTTTCTTCTGGAGGAAGATTCAGACTGTCCATTGAGACATTGAAAGTAAAAGATTTCCTTGCACGAGATTAAAATTTTTTTTTTCTATCAGTAAAAGAGAGTAACAACTACTAACACTCTAAGTGCCTTATTTAATAAAGCTAATGTGAGGAACATGAGTATTTCCACAGGTTTTACCTTATTGAAATTGATGTCTGCAAACCTTGAAAGCAAAGTAGTACACACACACACACACACACACATCTTCACACATACACATCCTCACATATATACAATCTGCATAAATACTCATTCAATATGAAAAAATCTAAGGCAATGAGGAATAGTATAAGTGGGGTTTAACCAGGTCTTGCAAAGTCTGACAGAACCGGAAAAAATATGTTTTACCCTTCATCATAAACAAAAGGGAATAGGAAAAGATGTGCTGTTGCTGTTGTCTCCCCGGAGATAGAACTTTCGCTGCATAAAACACTGAATGAAACTGAACTGCTTCAAAGACATTTTATTCTAACAGCAGAAAGAAAACAGTCATTGCTGAAAAAACAACTTTTAATACTTTCTATACCAGAATAAAGTTCTGTCAACTGATGTATTATAATAATAAATAATGACCAAGAATAAACTTTAAATACAAAGTTTTCTACTTGTTACAAGCATAGCAACAAAATCCTCTACTCTATTGATCTCAGATTTCCTCCAAGATAGATTTTTTTTTCTTTGCGTAGGAATGTAGACAGTATTATGACCAGCATCACAGACTACAGAAGTTACAGGGAAAAAACTTGACATGTTTAGATATGAGAACCTGATGACATTCAGAAACTGACGTGGCATCACTGCGGCTGTCACTTGTTTGTATTACAAGTTACAAATGTTCTGGAAAGAAGGCCTGTGTCAGAGGGGGGATAAGGATGGTAGCACTGGACAAAATGGAATCAACACACACGCCACAAAAAAGAGGGGATGTTCCCAGTGTCACAAACAGAATTATTGCCTGTCGCATCTGACGATGCCCAGAAGACACAAAGAATACTGAAAGAGCTCCCAAAGTGCTAGAAATGGAATGTGGCTCTCATTTTTTTCCGCTTTTTTTCCTCTTTTTTTTTATTTTTTCTTGGTTTTTTTTTTTTCTTCTTTTTTCTTTTTTCTTTTTTTTTATTTTTCTTTGCTAAGATACCAAAGGCGGGGCAAACACACAGAAAGCAAGCGACTGGCAGAGTCACCAAACACAGTAGTGCAGTTAAAATCCTAAAGCTTACTACAGTCAGAAAGTTTCCAATAACATTTTCAGTCCTTTCTCTAGGATCATAGAAACAGTTGCATTAAGTTTATCAACTCGATTTAAGTAAGGCAGTGAGAACTAGACTAGGAAAACAAGAAAGCAGCTTGCTCTATGCCAGATGGGTCTGAGTTGAACAGAGACCTCATTTGCACTGAAACCTCGGTTAGATGACACCCTTTGACAGCATATGCAAACCGGATTCCTTATTAGCCTGAGATTCTTTCTGGTCTCAGGATAGCGCTAAGAATTTTATTTACATTGATTGCAGTTTAGTATTTTTGTAAACTGCTGTAGGCAGAGCTGAAGTTTTTAAGGCCCTGGGGTTTTATTGTGTGCTCCCAGCCTGCAAGGAAAGATTGACTTTTTAACTTTGTTTTTTTGTTTTTTTTTTTTTTAAGTCTGAATGATTTTGTTTTAGAAGAAGTTAATACTTCAATACTTCTCTACCATCACAAGCAACAGCACCAATTTCATGTCACTCAAAGGAAGTATGTGAAAAGGCGGAACTTTTTTACATCATTCGAGCAGATTTAAGAATAAACCTTGAGCTAGTTTTCTCAAATCGTTTTTTTTTAATCACTTAAGTGTTTCATTATGGACCCTCAAAATCTCCCTTTGTGTGGTGCAGAACTTGATAAATTTGGAGTGTCCAATCAGTAGAAAATCTAAAATCTACAAAAATATAGAACACATTTGTTTTACAAAAACGGACATTTTAACTCAAACAGTTTGCTTCATTAAAGATAGAGAACAGGATGTTTAGATTCATACTTTAATACCAGCTATTTCCTAAGAGATTGCTGGAGAAGAAAATTGGGCTTTGTGTCTGTGACACTTACAAAAACCAACACAAGAAAAAAAGATCATCTGATAACAGGGACTAGAGCAGCCTTCATTCAAGTAAAATTTTAAAAATCATAATTAAAAAAACAAAAAACTTTCTATTTTCACATAAATTGCAGTTTCTCCCCAGCACTTTCTATGGGTAAGGCTGGCTGGATTTACTCACATTTTATGCAATGTACTTTATGATTTATTTTTAATATTAATCTTCTTCATCCGAAAATTAAAAAAAAAAAAGAATTACAAAGGCAAGCAAGGAGGGGGAAAAAACATGTCTCTCAATACGGCAATTTGATCTAAAAAAAGGAATTACTCATCAAACCTGCAATGGACGTTTGTCTGCAGATACTTCCTGACCATTGATTCATTTGGCTGTGTATTTTTTTTTTTTTAATGCACATTTAAGATCGCAATCCTCTGCAGTGTTGGTCAGCCCTGGCGCTGGCTGCGGTCCTTCTAAGGTTTCTCCGGGAGTGCAGAAGGACACCACGTGAATTGATTTTCTCTGCAGTGACCTCTCCAGTCTGACTGGCACCGCACATCTCATTAGGGTGCTAGGCCAATGACAGCAGCTGGTGTCAGATTATAGAGGTGTTTTCAACAACGAAAACACAGCCCCTCCGTCTTCAAGGCAACGCTAAATCATTTAGATGGTATCGCTTTTCAGTTAAGAGCATTATTTTTGGACAAAGCCGACTTTCCAGTTGGAAGGGCCCCCAGCTTCGTGGAGCTCTAAAGACACCGAGCATTTTTGAAATCACTTTTCTCCCACCTGCATTGTTTGGAAGTACTTGTTGCCGGGTAACAGTTTAGCAGCCATGTTCAAGGGCTGGGGAATTTCTTTTTAATATATATATATAGATATCTTTTAAAATTTCTTTAAATGTTCTATACACTAGTGAGGGGGGTTGTACATGATTTTTCCCCCTTGGAATGCAGTTAGCGAACTCTTTTAACAGATGCATCATTTTAAAACTGTGTAAAATAATATTGCAATGTACAGTGGATCCGCTCAGTTGCTCTCCTCCTGGCCCTTGCTGCCCTCCTCCGTTAACTCCGCCGAGCTCCCGGCCTTGACAGCTGTGGGTTCCTCAAAATTCCCAGACGCCTCGGAGTCAACCCTGGAGCGCTTGAACCTGCGGTCAGGGTACTGGCTGTTGTCGAAAGGCATGCGATGGACGCAGAGGACGTGGGTCTTCAGGTTTCCCTTCTGAGAGGCACTGTATGGGCAGTAGCGGCACTGGAAAGGCCTGTGACCTAAGGGAAGAAAAAGTGGCTAGTCATGTCTGTGCTTACACGCTGCCCGCCCCAGGACCCAAAGGGTCAGGATCATTATCACCAATATCATCAATGTTATTGTTATCACTTTGCAAAAATCAAATAATAAAGAATACAAAAGCACACGAACTGAGATTTAAAGGAATGTTCCATTCTACCCAAATTTATTTTTGTGGTACTGGGAATTAAAAGGCCTTCACACTGAGCTACATCCTAAGATGTTTTTGGTTTTGTTTTATTTTGTTTTCATTTTTTATTTTGAGGCAGGGTCTTGCTAGGTCACTGAATAGCTCAGGCTGGGTTTGAACTTGCCATCCTATCCCAGAATTTTAAATCCAACCATATTAGGGAGCAGAGGAAAAATTATCTAATGCCTGGGACTTTTTCGATAAAAATTATCTAATGCCTGGGACATTTTTTAGATAGTAAATAGGTCAGGTCAAAAAATGAAACCAAAGATATTATGTAAATACAAAATGAGAAAGGAAGCAAATTACTCCAACTTTTTATTGGTGAAATTTAAAACTTTGCTTATGAACACTGAGATTTGAATTTCATGTAATTTTCAGGTGCGATACAATATTCTCCTTTGGAATTTTTTTTTCCAACCATTTATATATATATATATATATATATATATATATATATATATATACACACATACCAGACTATATAAAAACAGACTACAGGTAGATTTGGCCCACAAACTACACTTTGCAAATTCTAATTCTCCATAGAAATCATAAACCCCTCCATCTGAGAATCTAACTTGGGGTTCAGTACAAAGCCAATTCGCTTTCCTATCCTTCCATGAACTCTACATTGGTGAGCAGAGCAAGAAAGGGAGTTCGATGGGTGAGGTGAGAGAAGAATATGAACCAATCCCTGTACTGAAGCAGAGCTGGAAGGGCTGAGCTGGAAGGATTTGTAGAAACTGAAAGTAACAGGGGACATAGCAGAAAGTACCATGCCAGGGACCCGGCCAATCAGATAACCAAGACTAGCACAAGCTTTAAAGAAGTTACGTTTTGAATACTGCTTCCTGCAATGAAAGTTTTCTAGAAAGTTTCTAATTTAAGACAGAAGTTGGATTTTGGTGTAAACCTACCTACACCTCTGAGCTTGATCTCACTGCCCCAAACAGACACACATACACACATACATCCTGCTGTCTTAAAGAAACAATGAAGATTCCAGTTCCGGAAGTTATAATGGAGCCCTTTCCTTTGCTCCAATGCTGGGCAGTGTGCAGGTCCCGTTCCTGGAGGCCCACGAGTCATGTCCCACCCAGTACCCAGAGCGGTCAAGGTCCAGGGCTGGACTTCACTTGCTCAGAAAAATAAGTAAATAAATGGGCCCAAAAGCATGTATCCTAGAAAGCATCCAAACACCAAAGTCAGCACTTTTTCTAGAGCAGTCATAGCAGAAGTCCTAGTAAAATAGCCTTGCTCCTGAGAAACTAGAAGCCATCAAATGTTAAGACCTGAAGCTCACTTTCCCACCAAATTTCACTCAGTGCTACATCCTTTCTTCTCTCTTAGTAGGTTTCATACGTTTTCTTTCTTACTCTGCTTCTTCTTCCTCATAGTCAACCAGGCTCCAGGACCAGTAACTTCCTCCTGTGGGATCTTTCTCTTTGCAGTAACCCCTTCAGAGCTGGGTACTGTGTGTGAGCCCAGCAGTTCCCAGAAGGCCCCCGTTCTTCACTTCCAGTCTGTCCTCCCTAAGGACACCAGAGTGAGAACCTTAAGGGGATGCTCAGCCTGGAATTTCTTTGCCTCAAATCCTTGATGGCCACCCACCCCTCAGGATAACCAGGACCTTCATGGTTCATCCCAAGCATCTCTTCAGCCTCCTCTAGAACATCTTTCCTTTGCCCATACCACACCCAACACCAGATGGTCTATACACATAGACCTTTTTCTATGGGGCCTCTTGCCCTTGCTTGATCTACCCTGTTCTTGACATTCACTTCCATTCTCTGCAGGTCCAAACTGCACTCCTCTTCCAAGGCTTTGCTCAATGGGGTGCCTGCCTTGTGGGCTCTTGTGTGCATCTTGATCCCTGACAGTCCATGTCTTCCTGAGGCAAGAGCCACACCATTGCCGTACCACCAGTGGCACTCCAGCACAAGGCACAGAGAAAGCAGACCTGAAGTATATATAATCTTACTGCTTCACCTTACCTTTGCCCAAAGGAATGGTGGACTTTTAGATAATGTATGCTTCCTTTGTTTCCTCTCTTATACCTAACACAGGGCTCAATTTGATCCACTTGTGGAAGGCAACTCATGGAGGTCAAAGTGCAAACTCATGGAGGTCAGAGTGAAGAACAAAATAAAGAATAAGAAAAGTGCACTTCCCTGTGACCTTTCTTGGTACCCTAAAAACATCATGAGTGCCAAGAAAGAGAAAGAGTGTGATACCTCGTGTGCATTTCTACCACCCAGCTGTGCCCTTAGGGATAGTGTACTTCTCCACTGGAAGCACAGAAGGCCCTGGAATTGTTGAAAAAAGCACTAAAAATAGCATGTCTAATGTCAACTTAGGATTACAGAAGCAACAAAAATGGTTTATCATCTTGGAGTTGTGGTATAGACTGAGGGAAGGATTAGGATGTTACTATGCTTGAGATTTCACTTCAGTGTGTCCCTCAAAGGTTCATGCACTAGAAGCCTGGCCCCCAGTGTGACAATTTTGTGAGGCAGTGGGATCTTTAAGATATGAGTCTAGCTGAGTCTTGTGACACACACTTGTAATACCAGCACTCTGAATGGGGGAAGCAGGAAGACTGTATATTCAAGCCCAGCTTGGGCACCTTAGTAACTTTGTAAGATCTTGTTTCCAAATTGTAAAAATTTTTACAAATGACTAGAGTTGTAGATCAGTGTGAAGGCCCTGAGTTGGATACCCATTACCTGGGGAGATGGTGGGAACAGTAGGTCCTGGCAGGAAATGATTAGGCCACTGGGGGCACTGTCTTTGCACTGAATTAACAGAGTTTTCATAGGATGCTAGTTAGTTTCTGTTAGAGCAAGTTATTACAAAAGGAACAAGCCAGCGTGTTGAATCTCACTTGCTTCCTGTCTTGCCATATGAACTCTTTTTCTTCAGTGTGTTCTCACTATGATGCCATCTGTCACCTTGCCCCGCACTACAGGCAAACAGAAGCCAGACCCAAGCTCTTAGATCTCCAGAACTATGAGCTAAACCTCTCTTCTTTATAAAATACTCAGACTCAGAGATTTTGTTACAGAAATGGAAAACAGACTAGGACAGATACCATCAGTGAGTTTTAACAGATACTTCAAACCAAGCAGCTCAGAGAGAATATTGTGTCCCCAAGACTCAACCATTGAACTCATGAAGTTCCCTGTATATATGAAGCTACATACAGCTGTCATTGAGAAAGGACTCAAGATATTCTGAAAGGAAAACTATCTAGCAGAATAAAATAGAACTCAAATGTTTACGTGGATGCCTAAGGGGTACTTGAAGGTCATCCCATAAAAAGACCCAGGGAGAACACTGACACACCAAGAAACCTAAGAATGATTTTACAAGTTTGGTCCAAAGTGATTCAGAAATGGACAACTCCCCGCTGGGCCTGAGCGGCACCAACCAGAAGACAACTAGTCTGCCTTTTGGGGGCCTGTGTGACTGGTGTGGACTCCAGGAAGAGAAACATGCGCCCCCTGTATGCCTACCTGCATGCGGGCTAAGAATCAAGGACAAAGTCCCCTCCACACCCCACTCCCCACCACGTAAAGCAACCTGCTAGTTCAGAGGTCTGGCTAAATTGCTAGCAACTAAGGTACATAAAACAACTAAATACTAGTATTGTTTTGTTCATTTTGCAGGCCTGGGTCTGGCAGCCTGAGCATCTCTTTGAAAGATGACAGTACCAATGTAGCAAAATGGGGGATTCTCTTCTGTCTTATCTTCAAAGCCCAATATTGTCATTGTTTTGCTTTATTCTGATTAATTTTTTGGCTGTATTTTATACTCTGTTTTTATTAGTTTTATTGTTTTATTTTTGTTTTTGGTTTTTTTTGGTTTGATTTTACTATACCTGTTGGAATGATCAACTATTCTGAAAATAACAAGATATACTATAGTAGCTATTGTTTTCATAGTATCTTTCTTTGAAGTTCTTTACCAGCTCTACTGCTTTGTTTTGATTGACTTTGTTCTGTTATGTTCTATTGGATTTTACTATCTTTAAAATAAAAAAAAAAGAAATGGACAACTATTTTCATGTCCTCATCAATGTCCACTAATTCTATAGTGACTCACAGCTGAGGGGTGTCAACTGACCTAAATACCATGGCTCAGATAAAAACTTGGGCTAGGTCACTGATCTATTTATCTTATAACAATAATTTAGGGTTGGAAAATATCACCGTGATATGACAGATCTTTCAAGCTAAGAACTCCAAATAATAACTAGAGATTAAAAATAATTCCTTGGTACAATGATCCAAAGGAAGGGGCAAAACTATGAAACGGGCCAGGGCTCTATTGGTGAATCCACTACAGTTCACCAGGGTCACACAGATTCTTCCATTTCTCAGTGATTTTTCTGTTTATCAACCAGAGCTGTTCACTGTGTCTTTTATTATCGTTACCGAATAATAACTCTTTCAGAGTCTTACTCTACAGTCTTTGGGAGATGTCTTCGCTGCAGCTATATTACCACTGAAGCCAGCCATCTTGACTCTTGGCACACTACATGGAGAACCTCAGATATCACCTTTATTTGTAATGAGAGCCTTTTTGAATTGGCCAACTTGGTATAAAAGCACTTAGTACATTTTCCTCACTGATCAATTTTAAAATATTAATAATGATTGTATCCTATGGCTAGATTCTGAATCTCTGCTCCTTGGTAGAGTCAAAGATGATGTATGATAATTCTGGCAGATATGGCTACTTTGGTGGTCAAACCCCTATTGAGTTGGTTTTCTTTTTAACTGATGAGACGGAAACCTGTTTGTAAATGCATCTAAACCTGGGTATACATACATTTGTAGAAGAAAATCTATGCAATCCTGAAATCATAATAAATCCTGACCTTGCAATATGTCTTATGAGTAGAAGCTTTGTAGATAACAACAGTAGTAACTGGGCTGGGGATTTAGCTCAGTGGCTTAAGCGCCTGCCTGGCAGGCATGAGGTTGTGAGTTCAGTCCCCTGTACTGGAAAATAAATAAATAAATAAAAGAAAAAGAAAAAGGAAAAAAATGGTAGTAACTAAAGACTCCAAAGAACTACTTTCCACAGTGATTCTCATCCATTGCTACATAGTTATCCTCACATTTGAACTTCATGACAATTTTATCAAGGAGTAATGCCAACCCCATTGTACAGATGAAAAAGTGAAGACACAACAAACATGGGAGGTTTGATCTGAAAGCACATTTTCAGTGGGTGTAAACTACTTATATACTTTAATTCTCCAAGACCCTTGCAAAGCATAAAACACACATATAACACAAAACACACATAAAGCACTTTATACTATACAGAATTACAATGCATTTTTGTTGTGTATAATACTCTTCTTGTACTTAAAAACATATACATGAGTTACATTTCATATAATTGTGATGTATTTGTGTTATATATAGAACATTATTCATAACACATGCACAGTTCTTTGGAGCTGGTGGTTGGACTAATGGAGACTGATGGAGAGGTAGGTACTGTGGAGGAAAGATGGTCCCCTGTGCAGGAAGGTGATTGGAGAACCTGTGATATGTCCAGAAGAGAATGCTATGTTATCTTCCACTTATATCAAATATAAGTGAAAGCCTGATCCTTTGGTGATGGGAACCTTGATTCCCAAGCAGAAATATATTGTTATGCAAGACACTTTTGGACATGTGACACATCTCAGAGTCCTGCTAAATCAGAATAAAAAGTGTCAAACATCTCTACCACAATTGTCCAGGTGAGGCCTCTGACACTGACACCAGCACAATGATGTTGAGGTTTATTGGCTTCTGCGCAAAGAATGTAAGCAAGGGCTTCAGAACATACCTAAGTCCAGAGTGCCCCTTCACACTTCACAGTGTGATTCCAATAGTTGTGCACCAGGAGAGCTCGCCTAAAGCCAGAGGCAACAGAGAGCCCTGTTTGTGTCTCCTGGGAGCTTTCTAACCTTCTGTGAATTTGGAGGAAATCAGATCTCTAGATGGAAACAAATCATCCTCTCACCAGAGGAGAAACCATTGCAGCTCACAGGGTGACAGGGCAGCCATTACTTGGCCCACAAACTGTGATCCATCCCATTATAATGAGACAAGACCAGGCATGCTGCTAGTGCCATCATGGAAGGTTAGAGACGAAGGTGGAGATTTCCTGGGTCCATAAGTGGCCATGAAGAGTTAATAATATTCGTTGCTTTCTAAGAAGAATCTTAAAGACTGAATTGAGTCCAATAGCCTTTCGTGGTGGTTGAATTTAAGAGACTAAGAACCCACTTTGATCAGTTCCCCAGGGAGAAAACATCAAGCCAATAGCCTCTGCCAAGTGTGACCCCGCTGAGAAGCAGCACACTCCAAGGATACCACTTGGCCAAACACAAGGACTCAGGGCTTCCTTGGACTAGCATCTTTGCTTCCATTCTGGTGTTCACTTCCTCTTTGACAGTGGACAGAGTGAGGTCTAGTGAGAAACTCGTGTTCAAACCACCACTTCCTCCTTCTTGAGGTCACACAGCTGCGTAACACCCTAAGCTCCCATTTCCACCGCCTGAGCTTGATCACTCCAGGCTTCAGTTTCCACGCCTTGGGAATGAGGAAATAATACTCAGACCTATGAGGAGGGCTGTGAGGGTCAAATGAGGTAACATGACAGGTTGTCAAAGACAAGCGCTAGACAAGCGTCAGTGGTATGTCACTCTATCGGTCACCATTTCTCTTGTTATAGTTACCTTGTTAACATAAGCTTGATTAGCAGAGGTCTGGTGTTGTTCTTCACCAAAAGCACTGATTTATCAGGTTTGTGGCACACACCTGTAGTCCCAGCTTCTGGGGAGTCTGAGAAGGGAGGATCATACCTCTTGGGAGGTTGAGGTAGGAAGTTTGAGTTCAGCCTGGGCGAATAAGCTACACCTTATTTTAAAAACTAAAATGGGCTGGAGATGTAGTTCAGTGTGAGAGCCCTGAGTTCAATCCCTTTTTCTGCAAAATACAAAAAATACTGATTCAACGAGGGGGCCACTGTGGGGTGATGGCCAGCCTTGAGTGGTTTGATTAGTTTAAACAATCATCTTTCCTTGGGATATTGACCTCTGAATGGAAGATCTAGGAATTGGGAGTCCTTCAAAGTCCAAAAGAATCAGTCATTAACAGCTGCATATCACGGGATGAGGTTTGGCCAACATGAGCTGGAATTCACTGTGAGTCAATGAAGCAGCACTTTAAATAGTGCAGTCCACTGGATGGTGGTGGCCATTAGGGAGTTGCACAAACCGCACTAGGGGTAACAGGAGAGACTGCAAGTCCTTCCTTATTCTCCTCTTGCAAATCTCCTGCAATTTGCTGCCTCTGATCACTTAAGAATTTTCTTTATTTTCCAAATGCTTCATTCTCTTTCCTGCCTCAGGTCCCTTGCACAATCCTCCCTCATTCCCTCAATCTGGAATCCTTCGTGCCTCATCTCATACTCAAAAATCTCATCCTTCAGTTCACAGCACTGCTGGTTCTGCTCCTGAAATGCCTTCCATAATTACGCTTAATGGTTGGGAGAAATACTACAACAAACTCCATCCAGCTTCTAGCATCAGTATCTGAACAAATAAAACAATCACATCAGGCAGATTCAACTTTGCGGGGCAAGGGCTGGACATTTACTTGGGTTTTTTTGTTTGGTTGGTTTTTTGTTTCAGTTTGTTCTGATTAATGCCATTACTCACCATGCCACACGACATTTCTGCACATCACAGATGTCCTTTAAGTGTTTTTCAAGCAAAGGAACATGGGAAACAGGAGAGGTAAAGCTTGGTGCTACTGCAGAGAGAACAGGAAGCCGAGTCAGAGCAGGCTCCTAGGAACAGGTCAGTGTGGCAAGGAGAGGCACAGCGGCAAAGGTGGGAAATGCCAAGTTCACAGGACCTGCTGGGAAGTTGGGGCCTGGCCCCAGGGGAGCTAAGGAAAGATAAGCCCTTTCCAGCCCTGCTGCAACACAGCCGCCCACAACACCCCCAATCCTCATCTGCCTGCAGCTGGGGTCCCAAGCCCTGAAGGTGCCAGATGGGTGCTTTCTAACTAACCACTCCTCCTTCTCCTCCTCACCTCTCACTCAGAGGCCATCAACATTTCCCATCACTGCCATGCGAAAAGTAAGTACATCATACATTAATTTGTATTGTCACGGTGCCGTAGAGCCGTGGTAAAGAGCACATTCATTTTTAATCCACTATGAATAATATATAAATATGTATACAGTGTGGAGGGTCAAGAGGGGTAAGGAGAAAGCAAGTCGTACATTGTTTATAACAAAAGTGGAGAAACGGGATATTTTTCTTACTCGTACAACGGAAAGATCTATTCTTTTCGTGTACCTAAGAAGGAGAGAAAAATGCCTGCCCATTAGGGGACCATCCATTAATTACAGTTCAACACTGTGGGCAGCTGGGTTTGTGGAAGAGATGGGGCTGCAGCTCTGGGGCTTCCAGATTTTCTAAGCAGATGGCTTCTTCTCAAGAGTATGGTGGCAGGTAGGAGAGTGTGGACAAGGAGTGACCAGCCTTTGGAGTGCTGTCCCAGAGTGGTGCAAATCTAGCCAGTGAGAATGTTCTGATGCCTGCTCTTCAAATCACATTAGCAGGAGTTGTCTTTGTTTGTCCAGTCGGAAAATGATGTGGCCAAAACATGGCTTTAGAAAACCTGGGCCCAGAAAGAGGAAATGATTGTCCAAAGCCAGGGCTGTGCAGTTAGCTGACTTCTGATCAGGTTGTTTCTAAACATATGTCTGTCTCGCCACTGCTTCCTGGCTCTGCCTTTCACCCCCTTACCTAAGGACTCTCTACAAAGTGAAAGCTTTAACGAGGAACCAAAAATGCTCTGGGAGATGGTCCGTGAGCACACTGAAAGGTTAGGTACTGTGTGCATGTGTGCACGCGTGATGTTCCCCACACACACATCACTTCCATTCTCCTCATGGGCACAGGAACACAGTGGTCTCCAGGAGTCCACCAAAGTCAGACTTTGAGCACTTGGGACATTTTCTTTGGAATATGGAACCAAAGAATCTAGTGATCTCTCAACATCCACAAAGGTTTGGTTTCAAGGCTCCTTCCACTATACATACAAAACTCTGTGGTTGTTCAAGTGCCTTATATAAAAGAACAAGAGCATCTGCATTTAACCTACTCACATCTTCTCATGCACTTTAAATCATGTCTAGATTATTTATAATTTTTAATATAATCTCAGTACAATATAAACAATTTCTCTGCTACATTGTTTAGGGAATAATGACAAGAGAAAAAAACCCATGCACATTCAAAATAGACCTACCCATGGTAGACTTAATGCAACAGTACAGGAACGAGACACAAGGTGGGCAATGCTCACACAACCAGTGGTGCAAGACATTGAGGGTTTAGGGAAGTTGGAGGCTACTACTGGGCGGATTCACACACCACAGTATTCACATGGATTCCACTTGGTACTCAGTGCATTGGAAAAACCAAGTCTTGATTTTTGAAAATTTCAGAAATTTTCCATAAATACTTTTGGTCTACAAGTGACTGAATCTGCAGAATTGGAACCTACAGATGGGCAATCAGCAGATCTAGAGAACCAGCTGTGTGTCTAAGCTACCCGAGACAGGTATCCTATGTTCACACTTGATGATGCTTTCTCTAGAAGGGTCCAGGTGATAGAAGCCCTCAGTAGTAGCTTCACACACAGTGGTGTAAGGCTTGGGATGAGACACCTCCAAATGGCACCAAAAGGTCTCTAGCAACACCATATCTCCCACAGCATCTAAACCAAAGCCCACTACACTCCTTTAAACCAGGGTTATTTGCAAAATGCATGCTGGTAGGTTAGAAAAGGGCTTCACCTGTAGGAAGCTAGCCTGGTATGTTAGAAATTTGACCCTGAGAGGTGGGCCACACTGCCTAGGGGGAAGCTATAGGCCTGGTGGCACCAGCAAGTTTATGGACCATCAGGCCTTCCAGAGCATAGTCTGGCCTCCACATTTGCAATCCGGAGTTCCCCAGCCCTCACCTTCTGCTCCCTCTGAGTGTTTGTGGCTTTGACCCTGAAGCTGCAAACTAGGAAGATACTAGTGCAAGACGCATTACCACCCTTCTTTCTGACTCAGGATCAGCAGAGGTGATGAGACCATAAAGACACAGAAATGCATATTGAGTCTACAGAAAGAGTCATTTTCTGAATTGCATATATTATCTTTTTTTAATAAATTTCCCTAATTCCAAATAGGCAAGAAAGATTCCAATCAGGTACATAATTTATGTTTTCAGTTTTTAAAAAAAATATTCATCCATCTAATCAAAGATGCTAAAACACTTTGGAATATCCTTAGTACAAATAATTTAAGATTTTAAATTTTCTCTGATTTGGGATTTAATTTAAAAGGCTACTCCAAAATTCACATATTTTTAAAGTGAATTTTGATCTATGTGGTAATGGATTGGAGATACCATTCGTGGTTAGCTTAACATGTAGAATATAGATGTGCGTATATAGAGGGATTAGTATTCTCGAATATATTTCCCTGTGTTATCAGTTGAGAGGGTCTAGAAAAGATGATGTTTTTAAAAGAAAAAGAGCCACACATGTCTATTTCTTGGAGAAACGACTGATTTTGGGGCTGGGGAAGGAAATATACAAAATGATCCTATAATATGTTGTGGCAGAAAACAAGGACTTGCTAAAAAAGAAAGCAGGGATGCAAATACTGAAGGGGGCATAAGGATATCTCAAAGTAACAGTGAACCAACTAAAGTACCCCCAAAGCTCAAAGCTACCACAATTTGAGCAAGAAAGTACATAATGCAGCACTAAATTATAAGCCAAAGTATAAAATAAATATCTACCAGTCATACTGACATAAATGATTGAATTAATAAATACATGGGGAAGCATAAAGAAATGCCCTGTACGCTCCAGGTAATTTACATAGCTACTCTCCCTCCCCAGAGAAGTGGGACACAATTCCCCACTCCTTATACATGGGCTGCAACTGGGCCCTGCTTCCAAAGGAGAAACATAGAAAGGGGGCAAAGTCTAACTTTACTGTGGAGAAACTGGGCCTGGGGATATAGCTCAGTGGCACAGTGCCTGCCTGGCAAGCATGAGGTCATGAGTTTGATTCCCAGTACAAAAAAAAAAAAAAATTATAAACTTGACAAACACCAACTCAGCCCAGTCATCAAGGTCAGGTTAATGGCAGGGACTCCTGATTTGATATGGAAAGAAGCACATTTTGCTTCTATGATCTTTTGTTCCAAACTCATCACTCTAGTCTGAAGTGAGAGACTGAAATTGAGGGACATGCTACAAAATATTCTGCAAGACTTTGGAGATCATCATAAAGTAGGAAAGTCTGAGAAGCTGTCACAGCCAGGAGGAGCCCAAGAAACATGACAACCAATGTGACTGGAACCAATGGTGTCTTGGAACAGAAAAAGGACGTTAGGTAAAAACTAAGGAAATAGGGATAAAATATAGACTTGACTTAATAGCAATGTATCAATATTGGTTCATTAATTGTGACAAATGTACTCTACTAATGTAAGATGTTAATAAAAAGGGAAACTGGTTGGGAGACATATGGGAATTCTCTGCACTACCTATGCAACTTTTTTGTACATCTACATCTATGCTAAAATAAAATTTATTTTAAAAGTTTCTTAAAAAGTGAATTTGGCTGAATAGGGCAATTCCAACACCCTATATTGTCCTAATTCCAATACCACCACTAATGTCCTCATTCACAGAACCATGCAGGTGGCACTTAGCTTTTCTTGGTGACATTTAAGCTTCAGGAGCAGGAAGCAGCACTTCAGTACCTAAGGACCTACTGCCCAAGGACAGAGAAGGCAACAGCAGAGCAGGGTCTGAGAAATAATCTCAGCCTCACTAGGCCACAGCGTTTTTATTACTCAGCACGATTCTTAAAATGGGGGAGGGCAGCTGCATGCCAAACACTCACATGCAAGCCTCATGTGTCTCTTATGAGTTCCATGTGCTTTGGGGACAAATATTTTGGCTATTTGGCTTCTCTGGGCTTTGGTTTTCTCATCCTTAAAATGGGTATAATAATAATAATAGCTCACTCACAGAGTTGTTTGTTGCGCAGATTACATGAGCCAGATCTATAAACTGCTTAGACAATGAGTGGCATGTAAAGTTAAGTGAATATTTATTGCATATGGTCACAAGTATCAAAATATTCCTTCAAGTACCTAAGGAAAGGTATTCTTGAAGTAGGTGCTTTGTGTGTAGTTTGATTTCTCTGATTTTTGGGGTTTTTCCACAGAGCATGGTGGGGTTTGTAAAGGATTCAACCAGAGCTTGAGCTTCATCCTCAACCCTTTTATTTATTTTTTATTTTAAATCAGGTTCTCACTAAATCTCTAACTTGGAATCCAGCTACCTCAGCCTCCCAGAGTGCTACATAGGATTGCAAGCGTGCCTTGGACAATACTGAAATCAGGTGTTAACACTCTCCATTTGCCAAATGAGGACACTGAGCTTCTGAGAGGCTGCATGTTCGCCCAGAATCACAGAGCCAGAGAAGGCAGTACCTTGCTTCGGGTCAGCAGCCTGGGCTGGATGAGCTATGATTTCACTGTCTCCTGACCTTTAGGGTCAGTCTCACAGAGCACAAAAGCCTAGAGGAGGTTGAATTGCAGGAGGCCATCTGCAGAGAAGGACTCCAGTGTGAGCATGGGGGTAGGTAGAGTCTCCAAGCTGGCTGGGCTCCACCACCTCCCACTCAGCCGAGAACCACCTTGGGCTGCCAGGTGCTGTCCTCAGCTCCACCCCTCGCCCCTCCCCTCCCTGCAGGTGCCACCTCCCCTTTGCCCTCCCTGACCCCCCCCCAGGCTGCTGTCCCTGTGGAGCCCAACCTGCCTGGGTGGTGGTCAGCCACACGGCGACACACAGCCACAGCCGCTATTGATCCAGGATCTTAAATCATCCCCCGGATTTTATGAAAGCATTTATGTTTATCATTAAATAACCTTCAAAGGGTCGATGAACTTACTTTCCTTTTTTGAAGATTTTTTAGATGTGTAATATAATAATACTCTAATGATACCCAGAGTTTGTCTCTGGGCGAGCGCATTTAATCCTGGAAGAAAGGCTGGGAGAGGATGGAGACAGAGGACGCTGGCTTCCAAGTGAGGGGGACGCAGGGCGCAGACCAGAGACACTCTCTTCTCTCCCAGCCTTGGAAGTGGGGTGCTTGGAACACGGCACAGGGTGTGGGGGTGGGGGTGGGGGTGCAACCAAGCTGATGGTGTTTCAGGTTAATAGCTTCAGAAAAATGACTATGGCATCAGAGCGAGGTATGATTACTGAAAGCTAGAGCTGTTTTTTCAAGTTTTTAATGAATCCATTTCTAACTATTAAGTGAAATCATTCAGGTGGTTTTCAGAGATGGGAAAACTGAGAGAGAGCGCTAGAATCAGCAGATGTGGCCCCACCTGTGCACACATTCAACACCCACATCTGCCTCCCTTGGGCTCAGCGGGCTACACACAATTATCTGAACTTCCTGTGCAACAAGACGGGTCTCTTTGGGAACCAACAGACCTGTTGGCTCAACAGCCCACTGCAACATAACAGCGACCACTCCAGCTCTGTGCCAAGCTGGCCCCCCAGTCCTGCCTCCACTCCTGTACACCCCTCCTCTCCAGTCTTCCGTGGCTCCTCACTTTTCACCGCAGCATCTTGCTCCCTTGGTCTGATTCTCCAGTCTGCATCCCTTCCTACCAAAGACACTCTGCCATCCCTACTAGAAATTCATCAGCTCCCGCTCCTTAATTTCCTTCCAGGTAGACCTGCCATTCCTCCTTGAAGCCTGTGAAACGCCACTCACTCGAGGCACCCCAGGATTAGGACTTACATACGCCTTGCCAGGTAACCCTCAGCAACAACTATCTAGGAGCCGTGCTTGGATCGCAGTGTCCTCTCTCTGGGGCTGGAAGCATTTGCTGGATACTACAGGAGGCAGAATTTGTTCCCCTTAAGCATTTGTTTCCCCAGCATGGGTGACCTGCCCTGCCCAGCCTCAGTTTTCTCCTTCACAAGAGCCTGGGACACTTTGGGTGGGGGATGGGAAAATGGGACCTGATGAGGCTGCCCGGAACTTGCACTCATCACAGCCTCCAATCTTGTGGGGAGCACACAGCCCCACCTCACTCCCCTCCATGCTGCTACTCCTCTCCTTGATCTTGGCTTCCTTCCTCAACACACAGTCCCTCTCTGGACAAGCAACCTGCCCAGATCTCTGCCTGTCTCCTCTTCCCCTTAGCTGTGCTCCATACTTGAAATGCCCACCCTGCTCTGCTCATTTCCACCCCAGGCAAATCTGAGCACTCTAGGTCTCTGTAAACTTGCATTCTCCATGCTCCAGGAGAGGACGGCTAGAGGTTTTGGCCATGTTTAGGTGTGCCTTAGCTCATCGGATGGCTTTGTATTTTCCTGTTTCCAGTAGCAATGCTGAGTCTCTGGATCACAGTCACACCGAGCATGCTTGCTCCGTTCTCTCCACCATCTTTCCACTTCCTGGTGGGTCAAAGGCAGCACTACCCACCCAGACTTGAGTCCCAAAGCGCAAAGGCTGCCCCAGATGGTGGCCGCGTGGGAGGACCTTGGATCCCATTGCTCTCTGCATCTCCATGTATTCAGCCTCCTCAGAAGTTACAAATTGGAGGCCCACACAGATTTTTTTTGTTTGTTTGCTCCAATACTATTTTTTAAGAAATTGTGATGCACAGCTAAATGTTTCAAAATAAAAATGATTTCACATTAAAAAGAAAAAAGAAATGGAGTTTCAGTTTCTTGAAAAGTCAGAAGGTCTGGCAAGATCTTCCTGGAGGCAGACTCTGCTGAGCTGGGTCCCTCTGCAACCAGGTCCCACAACCCGGCACCCGCTTCCTGGAACTCACTGGCTGGCACCATTTTGCCCTTTGGCTGGCTGCACCCCTGGGCACCTCAGCCAAGCACTTGGTGGGTATCCGGAGTTTTCAGTCTCCGCTTTGTGCATTTCTTGGCTCGCACCCTTGTATCACCTTCTTTGGGGTGGGGGAGGGAGTCTGAGTGAGGTTTTGGGGTGGTTTTTCATTCAGCAGATGGGTTTGCATTCCTGTACACACCCAGTGAAATAAACAAGTGGGTGGTCTCCGCTGGTTCAATGGTTTTCTGTTTTCCATTGTGTCGCTTAAAATGAACACATCAGCCGTTAATTGTAGTTTCTGTTTTATTGTACAATTTAAATATGGGAGGGGGGCCAATACTGAACCTTGGCTTGTGCCAAGGGTATGCTGAGCACTCTGTCCCACTAGAAAAGACACCACCGTGGGTAGGACTGCTACACAGAGCACTTTCAGGAGATAAATACCCAGTCCACTAAGAGCTTGGATCCAAGGTTATCTGTGAGTAATTCACTACCTGCAGCATCTTTCATAAGCACATTAGTGCATTTCTTCCAGGGTGGGGGTTCCTATGGGCTGTGGAGCCTCTCACCAAAAACAGCGTAGCGGGAACAGTCACAGTCCATCAAAATTCAGTGCTGTTGTGTTGTATTAATGTGAGTTTATGTGTGTGAGAGAATCACATATCCCTCTTTCCATAAAGGAATCAGACACCCGCCCTCCATACCCACAGTATATATTCATGTAAATGGGCACGGTGGATTTATTTAAAAATAGCTATTTTTATCATACCCAATTCAACAAATTGGTACTGAGAACAATAGAAAATTACAAAGTAAAAGAGAAAGATAGAAACATAAACTTTCCAACCTTCAGCCGTCACTGACTGCCGCTAATGTTGTCACATGCCAAAAATAAATAAATAAAATAAAGCTTAGAAGAGAGCCTTTTTTCCCCATGAAGTCACAAAGGAAATGCTACTCCTTTCTTCTCTTTTTTCCCCCCTATAAAAGGCTCTCTCTTAAAAATCAAAGGTGTCAGACTTTGCTTTCTTTTGCTGGCATGATCCAGAATATGGCTGAGGAATGACAGATGTCGGCACCCAGCTGCAATGAAGCATGCTAAAGTTTCCGTCTAATCCACTTATTTCTCTGTAGTCACGTAAACCAAAACAAATGGGCAGGGCTTTACATTAGGAGAAAGAAAAAAAAAACCCACAGCAGCGGACTTCATTGCATAATGCAGACTCCACGCCATCTTGGTATCATTTTCCCTTCTGCAGAGGAAGGGAGAGAAACCTTTTGGGAAGAACTAGTCCTTCCAAGCGTGGCCCCCAGAGGGTCAACTCCTGTATCCCTTGGTTCTATGCAAGATAAGATTTCTCATGTGAGAGGGAAATTTGGACAAGGTAAGGGGATTTAGAAGCACGTGGAGGCCCAAGAGCAAGTGTTTATGTGCAGGCTCATGCTAGCACCCCTTTACACAACACACACACACACACACACACACACACACACACACACACTTACACACACACTCCTGGGTTTGGGAGCTGCTAAACTAAGTTGATCAGTTTAATCACCAGCACCATCGTTTTCAACTACTTGAATAAATCCACAGGAATTATAAACGGAGCCCGTGTGTAATTAAAGTGTGGGTTGTTAGACTCTTCATTTAATAAAACACTTGAAAAGAAAAGCCCTCGTAGGCTTAGCAGTGCCGCCGGGAGCCAGGGTAAGCGCACGCAGAGGGCGCGAGGAGGCAGCCTTGCTTCTTTGCAGCATGTAGGGCGGCCACCTCCTGAACCCAATCCCCTTTCAATCTTGTAAGGAGAGAGCGAGGATCAGGAGTCTTGGGGCTCTGTCACCGCCCGCAGCTCCAGCAGCTGCGAAGCACTCTTTCAGCGCGCAAGTCACAAGGAGAGATGTGACGGATTTCGCCCATGGCAGAATGGCGTTCCGTTTCTGGCCCTTCAGGCAAAAACAGTAAAGGCAAAGAGGAAAATTTGAGATTTCCCCCCTTCAACTTCCCACAACAACCTCAGCAAACCACATGACTCGCCTTCTACAATCTCCCTGGTGTGTTCACTGCTACTTTGGCAGGGAATCAGAATTACTGTTATATAAATTCCATCTGATGCCAGCGCGACCATCTGTGAGTGAAACTGCTTCACCTACGTCTGCCTGCAAAGCCACTCTCCCAGAGACAAGGGAGAAGGGGGAAAAAAATTTGATTAATTTGCAGAATGCTTGTGATTTGCTCATATATTATTATAACTGCTCATCAGCACATGACAAATTCCCAGCCCTCGGTGCGGGCACCCGTTTGGTTTCAGCAGTTCCTTGCGTCGACACCTGACAGACTGCAGGGCCTCTAATGACTTTCAGATGCTTACAAACAGTAATTCTATCTTCAGAATAAAAAAGAAAAATCCGTAGGAAGAAAAGAGGAGCGAGTTCGTCTATTTCATTTCCTTCCTGTATATCAACATGATTTAACGCAAAGGGCGGCTGCAGCTCCAGCAGGGGCCGCCCAGGCCTGGCCACCACCACCTGCGGAGACAAAGACCCCCAGTCTTCAGGGACACAGAGCTGGCAGAGGCCACACTCAGGGTGATGCCAGGGAGCGCCGGGGAGCCTGCCACTGCGGAGTGCCTCTCTCGCTCCCTCCCTCCCTCCGCAGTCCGCAATCCCTTCCGTTGGTCCACTTTTAATACCCTAATAACCTCTCACGTTCCCTGCGAACACATCTGCCTCCTAACTGCAGTTGGATTTCTGGCTCCCCCCTCCCTTTTTTCTTTGCTTTTAAAACTCTGATTATGCCTTCTGAAGCCCTGCCTCTGTGCTTGATTGCCTGTTTTAGATTAGAGATTTTAGCAAGGAGACAAAGACTTCAGAATGCACATCAGTCCCGCATATGAGGACCCACAGAAGGAAAAGCGATAAAATGCAATGCGCCATCTGTCCACAAACAATAACCTGCGTGTTTGGAGGCTCACAAATTATTTAGCACACAACCTTCCCAAATTACAGAGCCTTGAAACAGAGCAGAGCCTGGGAGTGAGACCCTCTTTGATGTCCTTTGGTATTTCCCACCCCCCTCGCCCTTGCCCCCAAATTGATTGCTAACAGTTGAGGAATGTCTCAGTGACAAGTAGATTTTTATTATCCGGATCTTCCTATTTCTTTTGCCTGGGATCGAGCAGGCTCAGGCTGCTCCCCCTGGCCACAGACCTTTTAGAACAACTGGCCCAGATGCAAAGTCTGTCGCCTTTTGCATGTGTGCCTGGGGGGCAAGGGGAGGTGGTCTCTGAGTAGACCTCACGCCTGAAACAGAAACATGCTGCTAAACTCTGCCTGCCCCCAGAGTTTGTTGCTCTTCCAGGATATTGGAGATTTTGTTCAGGGGGAATCTATATATGTACTGATTGGTGCCCCACCCCACTTCCAGCCTTCTCTTTAGAAACATATTCTAATACCTTTCCTAGCTTAAACTGTTATGACCCGCAGGCCATAAATTTCTCATAATAGCTAGCCAGTGTCTTTAGTCAAGCTAAAAAATTCTTTCTAAATGGATTTACTAAAAAAGAAGGGAAAGAATGAACAAACATTGCCACAAGAGGAAAAAGTCACTGTTATTTGTGGTGGGTGCATCTTTTAACATATACTCCTCCTTGTCTTTTGTTTTAAGAATGGGATGGGTGATTGGCTGATAAAGTGCCAAGACTTTATCCAACCTAGCATCTCATGTATTCCTTACTTTGCCCTATAAAGTTGTCACTATTATTATGATCTTCCCATTTCCTAGACAGGAAAACTGAGGTGCAAAGACAATAATGTGCTTGAGTGAAGCAAGAAGTACAACAACTGGTGTCTGAAACCAGGTGTTCCAGCTCCAGACAGCGCCTCTGAACCAGCAAAGCATCCCTAAGATCCTGCTTTAAGGATGAGATACAAAGACAGCAACTGAGTATCAGAGAATCCAATGGAAAACTTTGCATGATTATTAATAAACAACCAAACAAACATGTACTTTGCAAATGAAAGCATTTCTTTCCTGAGTCTCAAAATAGATACATCATTACTTAGCGAGAGGGGCAGAGACAGAGACAGAGACACAGAGACAGGGTTGGAGAGACTAGACCTGAATGTGAGCTAACGGAGGCTTCATTACCAAATTCATCAAGAGAGCTGAATTATCTGGTCTCAGTCCCTTTCTGGTGGCTTCCTCCCTGTACTCCACCTGCTGGCCCCAGCTCCCCCTGTCTCCTCCATCAGGCTTAGGTCTGCTCTGGGTCCTGCTTTATTGCAGTTCTTTCCTCCTCTAGAAAAGTAGCCTGATCTTATTGGTATTTGCTCCCAATCACTGTCTGACAAAGCTGTGCACCCACTAGGTGTCAAGTAAAGAAATTCACATTGCTAGGCAAGCAGAAAGTCCCAAGGGCGCCCAGTACAGTGGTCCAAATGTAAGCTTGCTTCCCAGACTCCCCTAACCTGAAGCTGATTAAGCTGGCATTTACACACATACTTTGGCTAAAACCCAGGTAGGGTGGAGAAGGAAGAGGAGCCTCACTTACATTCAAACAACCAGATGTTTAGTTTTTAGAATACACAGTGCCAAACGACAAGCCACACAGAAATTTCTGCTTTCTGATATCAAGCAACAAAACCTAATTCTGGTTTGCAGCCCTGAGTAGCCAGCGTGGGTGCCTGTTTCTTTCTCTTTTCACCATTACTACTATTATTGTCTGTTCTTATGCCCAGACAGAGTCGCCAGCTGCCAATGGCCTCAGTCTCTGCTGGTCATTTGAAACATGCAAGTGCTCCCAGACACCTTCTGAAGACACAGGTTCTCTTCACATGAGGAAATCTTCTAATTTTTATTTTCTTTCTGATAACCTCATTGTCACAATAACCACCATCAATCAGAAATCTTATTCAAACTCCTTCCTCTCCCCAAATAATTTAGAAAACTGGAAAGACAAAGAAGAAATGAGTTTTTGAGATGAAACATGCAGACATTTTTTTAATCTCAAATATTGTACACATCTTCATCTCGGCTCTTCCAAACAACTGAAGAGGATCCAGCAGCATTAAGTGAAAGCCCAAAGTGACTCCAGACGTGACACAAACAATCTCAAGTAACAAGAAGGGCACCATGGCCTAGGTGCTGGGAACTGACAGATCTAACAGCAGCACTCAGTTGTATGGTCATGAGCAGGCTCTTCCAGGTCTCCAAAACCTCAGTTTTCCCACCTGTCAAAGGAGTGAATTCGAGTGCTTTCTCAGAGAAAGTGGTCAGGTTCAGTGGGGTGACACACAGCGGGGAGATCAACACAGAGCCCGCGTCAGAACTCCTCTATGGCTAGGACCATCAAGGTTGGCTGCTATCATTCAGCAGGGGCACTGCCCTTGCAGAATCCCCAACCAGACCCCGGGGAGAGCACAAGGTGAGGGGTAACAGGGTCTTTATGCAGCCCATGTGCTGATCTTAACCCTAACGTGGGCTTTCTCGGATGAGAGCCAGACCTGTTACAAGCTTAAAAACTCCACTGTTGCCTCTCAGGTACACACTTAGCTTAAATGAAATAGTGAAGTCCATCAGTTTAAAGTGGGGGTTTCAGAGGCTGTAGTAAGAAAATTAAAGCAACCAAGTGAGAGCGTTTTATGCATGCAGGATAACTGCCTTTTGATATAGCTTTTTACTACACATTTGGTATTATGGATCCATAACAGATAAATGTGTATCATGGAATATATAAAAGTGCCAGCAATTGTCAATATGCATTCACATGCTGTATTAAGAATATTCTATAAAAGACTCTCAAAATATGATGGATGCACAACTAAGTGAGTGATGCCACAGATGAAAATTTGGGGAAAGTGCATCTTAAGCCCTAAGGAGGTTTATTAGGCACAGCAGCCTAAACTCAGCTGACATTTAAAAAAGTCCCCTGATACCCAGAACAAAGAATCCTCAAGCACACACTTTCAAAGCCAGGATTTAAAAACACACATAAAAACGAAATGTATAAATTCCAGAATCTGGGTTCGGGTGGTAGGAGGGAGAGATTCTGGCACACGAGTTATGAACCCAGAACAAATATGGATGTTGATTCTCCAGGTGCTTGCTGGGCTCCTGTGTGCCCCTGAACAGAGTGGAGTGGACAGAACCAGTGTGGGCTCAGCCCCTCCGATCTGTAATCTATGTGCTTGTTGGGCATCTACTCTTGAGAATGAATTTTAAACTCAGGCATGGTTGCTCTGTTGCCTTCTGTTTTCCTGGCAGCCATAAACACATTGTTATGCTCTCAAAGAAAAATAATAAAGTAAAACATTACCAGCTTCCTATACACATAATAAAATCAATCTTATGCCTCTAGTACATTAAATGAAATAGCATGTCCCCAGAAAATATATAATTGTCAGTGTCTACAAGAATCATGCGAATAAAGTAAAAAACAAAATCCAGAGGTCAGAATAAAATATTAGGTATATTTTACAAAAATAGATAGAAATATTTGCACATGTTTTACATAGAATGGGTCTTGAAAATGTGCCTTAGAATGCATGCCAGGATTTTTAACCTGCTAGGCCTTTTGTGATAGTTGCATTGGTTTGAGAAACCTTCCTGTTTCCCGAGATACAGACATTATACACATTAACAGTAAATAGACCTTTTTAATTGAGCGGATAGGTTGAAAGTGAATGTGTCCTTGAAATTACAGGGAAAGATAGACAGCGATTATTTATAATAAGGGATTTATCACTTCTTGGCCTTTGGGCTAAAGAAATGTAGAAGGGATTTAGCCACCAACTTCGCTTTTGTATAGCAAAGACTTTATCAACAGACCATATTTAAGTAAATACTGCCAAATAAGATAAATTCTGCAGGAAAAGACAAATGTCTCTGGTGTCACATGCGGGCTGCACGAGGCTTCTTTGATGCCATGTTCTATGCACGGAGACGGAGACCCGGCTTAGCCAGAGCTCAAATCCATCAAAGTTCAGATTTGACTGGCTGCTCGCAAGCCGAATGTGGGAATGTGGCAATGTGCAATTTATTTAATTTTAATGAAATTTCATTTCCTATCCTGTTTTGCAAGTCAGCAGGATGGCTAGATTTGCCAGAAGAAGGGATGCAATAAAGAAGGCAAAGCAGTCCCCTTGTCCCGGCATGAATTAGCAGCCCGGTGCTTGCTCGGTTCACGCTGAAGCCCTCAAGAACACACAACTCTGTGGGTGGAGCCTGTCTGGCCTGCAGCGTCCCAGGCTTGCTATCTCCTCTCTGAAGGGCCTATTTGTCTGCTTTAAGTGAAATCACTCAATTCTCAAAAGTCAGTGGAGGACTCTAGAAGGGGGAGGGTTTGGATAGGCTACTCCAAATAAGTTCCATTAATCAAAAGACACAGTGTAATGTAACTAATATTTTACAATTAGGGGAGACAAGATGGAACTAAAAGCCATCTATCTCTCTTATACCACATGATCATCGATTCATAATCGGAGACTGAGAGTTGCACAAAGATGCATTTACTGGATGGGGGGAACCGGGGGGAGGGCCGGCCTGAGCCGAGATAATGAACGCGATGAGAGAGCGCGATGCTGAAGGCTGAGGAGAGATGACAGAGGAGCTCAGTGCTGACGGATGACATGGAGACACGCGCAGATATCTGACAGCCCGCGGGAGCCGCGGCGCTCCTTCCCCAGCATTATGATCCTCAATTATCTCGGTAAGGGACTAGGAAGGGGAGAACCAGGAGGCTGACTGAGCTGGCCGTCACTTCTGCACCGCGGTGCCACGCTGCCGGGGGAGGCCGCCCTGCCCTGTGCGTGTGACCGGCACTCCACTCCGTGGGGCTACAGCCTTCACTGTCAGCGCTCCTGAGCACACAGGGGGACAGCAGGGGACAACGGGGATGCCCCGCGCGCCGGCTGTTCTGTAATACAATACCTAACGCTTCAAAGGGATTCATTTTTTCTCTTTCACTGCCACCTTCAGGGGAAAAAAAAAAGAGTTGGCCCTTTCCAAAGAAAAAAGAAAAAGAGAAAAGGCAGGAGGGGGGTCCTGGGAGTTGGGGGGTCTCTGCCGCTGCAGAATGAGCTGGCCCGAGACAGCTCACAATCCCGAAGTGATCTTCGCAGAGCCCTATCATGAGTCATTCGAGGAGGGAAGTGAGCCTTCAGGAGGAAACACAGAAGTGAGAAATCAAAATCGGGAGAGCAAAGCAGGAGGGAAGTTTTGCAGGCCCTTTGGTGGACCCCGGGAGTTAGGAATCTTTAAGAAACTTTCTCCCACCTCTACCCCCATCTCCATCACTTGCCACCAGCTAGGGTCTCTAGTGCCCACGCATTTCCTACCTGGATTTCTTTGTAAAGATGAAGATGGCCTCACACAAGCGCTCTTGGAGTGTGTCTTCTCAACAAAGAGAAACAAATGATGCTCTGGGAGGCAGAGAAATTTGGGATCTCAGCAAAATAGCAAGACGGCGGGGCAGGTGGCGGGGCTGACAGCTCCCAAGCCCTTGATGGAGGTCGAGGCAGCCTCAGTGGGGAGCACGTCCTTATTCTCCTTGCTGCCTTAGCACGAGGCTATTTCTTTAATATACAATACTATATAGTGACAGATTATGTAATATACACAAATCCCACATTGAAGCCAGAGGTCCAGAGAAACCATGATTTCTATGGTATTTATTTTTTAAATCATAACTCAGCTTCCTGACATGTTGCCCGGACTTCTCCCCTCCCATCTGCCCACCTCGTGGAGGGTCTCAGTGCCCAGTTTCAAGGAGGAGCCAGGCTGGGTGGGGACCCTACTGTTTGATTTCCCTGCAAAGCAGTGGGGATTCTCCTGTATATGATTGTGTGCTTGCATGCATGTGTACACACCGCATGCAAATAAAAACTCTCCTTAGTGTAAGAGCCCCCAGGTGCCCCAGTTTCATTGCTCAACTGGCATATCCTGTAGCTCAGGTAGGATAAAGTGAAGGCACTTCCAAGGAGGCCCCTTCTTCGTCCTTTCATTTTGCTGGGGAAGGTGGGCAGGCACCGGACACAGAGGTGATCCCACCCTCAGACCCCAGAGTCACAGATGGAGCACACTCGTACCCCTTTCCTACCTGGCCCAATTCTTCTAAGAACTTGGTGAAGACCTCCATTCCTAAACTTATTTAAACATTCCCGAGGACGAGGGACCTCTGGAATCCAAAGAAGAGCTGAGTCCAATCTGGTCGGGTAAATGAAAGACAAACGTGCCAAATAAAATCAATTTGCCTGGCCCAAGGAACTATCATTATGACCTTCCCCCTGTTCTCACCTAAACCCTTGGCCCCAGCAGGTTAAGTTTGAGTGTCCCAGACATAAATAGGGTTCAACCGTGTCTGCCCTCGGATACTTGGTGAGGCCGGCAGCGCTGGTCTGCCTGGGGTCAGGTCCTGGCTGCTGCTACCACTCTGTGGCATCAATCAGCCCTATGAAGTCATTCTATGAAGCCATCGCCTGAACTAAAGATTTCCTAGTTCACATGCAGACCCTTTAATGAGAAACGACTGAACCAAGCCGGAGCTGCATACAATAAAGCATGAAAGCAAGCCAAAGCCAAGCCTTAAAAAAAAATGAAGCTCCAGGAATAGAGTCTGTGCATGTGGTTTTAACTTCTCCATTGCCACAACTTTGCCCTTAAGCAGAAGTGCAATGAAAACTAAGAATTCTTAGGTAGGGTGAATGTATTTACCGAAACCTCTACTACCATGAACCCATGGAAATTCAGTTTATCCAGTTTGCAAACGGTCTGTGCGTCAAGATGTTTGTGGACGTGCACGTCACCGCTGGGACATGATCAGGCACACGGTGCTTTTATTTGTGTCTTGACCAAATGCAAGAGAAGATGTATAATGTTTTAAGAGGGATTTCTAAAGTGCAGTATTCTTAGAAATACACACATACACACATATATTGCTATAAGCTTGTCTTAATGTAGCAAACAAAAGCGATGTTAAAGGCATGAATTTTTAACTTGAATGAGGCATGAATAAAGGCATAAATTTCATGCTGATCTAATTGAGCTATGTAGATTGAAAAGAAACATGAGTTAAGCATGTGTAAATTACAGTTTCTCATGTTGTTTTCTTTTGTTTTGTTTATTCGTTTTTCATTACTGAGGATTGAACTCAGGACTGTCTTACTGAGTTATATCCACCAGTCTTTTTGGTTTCTCTCTCTGTCTCAGTCCTTTTTTTTTTTTTTTTTTTTTTGTGAGACAGGGTCTCACTAAATCACTAAGTTGCCCAGGCTGGATTTGAACTTGCTAGGCTCCTGCCTCTGTCTCCCAATATGCACAGATTACAGGTTCTGTGTGGGTAAGGAGTTAGAGAATGGCATGAAGTAGATGGAGTCGGTGATGATTCTGTGTATTAATACCCCAAGTGGTTCTGAAAAATCTGGTCAGGGCTGATCTTGGATCATGGTCACATGCTCTTGGGTTCCTGCATTAGAAAGTCAATGTCTTTGAAAAGATATTCAATAAGCAGCTCTACCCCCATTTACTGGGACACCCAGGTTTCAAATACCACAAGGCTTTGACAGTGTGGAAAGCAGGTGGAAGACATCAGAAGAGAAAAGCTAAAAGACCTCTCTGCTGGCCCTCTTAGTCTCTGACTAGGTGGGCCGGCAGCTACTAAAAATTAAATAGAAGATATTTTCAAAAGACAAACAGAACATTTCCACAATCATAAAATCAGCCCTAACTTCGTAATACTCCTTGAACTCCAAACAAATTATTTGGAAGGATATTAAATCTGGAAAGTCTTTCAAAGTCCTTTATTAGAGTGGAGATTACGTCGAACTCATGGCCAAATCACTTACAATTTGACCTAATTCTTTTCCACCTTTTTACATCATTTGATAGTAGGCACAAACTATTGTTCAAATGCAGCAATTCATTATCCTCTTCTCTGGCCAAACTAGGATGAGAAAATTCCAAGACCTGGTTTTCAACCCTATTGCAGCCATAAAGGTGGTCTTTAGTGCCACCTAGAGGAAATATGGTGGCATGGCATGTGAGTCACTCGGAGGAAAATTAAATACAGCTGAATAATTGAATGAGAGGGCAAGTTGAATCAGGGGTCACCATCTGTTTGACTAGAATTGTTGGCACATTTCAGCTAAGCCTCGCGCGCCTCGTAAACATGCTTACAGTTATCATAGCTCGCATTGCCCTAAAATAAAAGAAAATTGGTCCTAAAATAAGCCTGAACTAATTAAACATATACCATCTTGTCGTCATGGAGACCAGAGTGAAGGTCACCAATTTCTTATGGCATTCAGGAGGGTGTTGGTGCCAAAAAGAGACAGGTGATTCTCTCGACTCTTGGGGAGAGGGCATCTCAGCCCACCTAGTCAGGGGCTGGATGTAGAAAGGGGGAGATAAAAGACTACCACTAATTCCTGGCCCTCCCTCTCCGGGCCCTAGGGAAGGCAGAGAGGGAGGGCAGGGAAGAAACAACACCATCTCTGCAGATTCCAGGATGCGGCATGAAGAGGGATGGTTGTCCCCTGCCAACGTTACTTAAGGTTCCACCTGACTGGCACATTGGCCCCTGGAGGTGGGGCGGAAGTGGGGAAAGGCATTTTCCCAGAGACTTGGGTGTCAACTGAATTGGATCCCTCTGCCGGCTTCATCCAAGAGCTGGTCCTCTACCAAGAATCGACATGCGGTGGCTGGTTATGTATGCACATGTATGTGTGTGCGCGATGTGCATGCGTGTGTTATACCATACTCCGTGCCTGAACCACCGGCATAAATTCATGTTTTGGGAGAGAAACCAATTAAAATTGCACACCTGATAAGATTTTCCTGATGGACCCCTCCCCCACCTACACACACACACACACACACACACACACACACTCACACCTTAGGGGAAATTGCACTGGCTTGGAGTCCTCATCACGCAATCAGCTTCTACTGGGGACAAGGAATGTGCAAACCCAAAACTTGGGGGCTCAAGAGTTTCAGTTACGATCTAAGCTCCTTGCCTGGCAGTATCAGAAGAGAAGAGATGAAGGATTTGGAGGTGTAAAGATCTGGCTTTTCTACCCTGGGGGCTTCCAGCCTCCCCTACCCAGCCTTTTCACAGTCTGAGGAAGGCCTCTTTCCCCTCCCCTCCCACCCTGCTTGGCTGGGTCTGTTCTGCTTCTTTCCCTTCCCTTTTGCACTGTCGATTATGCACAAATCACTTATGGAAGCCACAGTGGAGTGACCCCAGCTTCAGTAAAGGCTCCTCCGGGACACAATTAACGTCTGTTGTCGCCCACGTTGGCTGGGCTGACACCATCACAGATTCCAGAGGTGCTGTTCTGTCTCATGCGGCAGAGAGGCCTTGGAGAGGAGGGGGTTTTCCCAGAGACCAGAGACTGGAAATGGACCATGCAGACTTGAGCCACTTCTGCTTCTAAATAATTAGGGTCCATCATATGACACTGGTGTGCACCCAGCTCTGGTTTCTAAAGCAGGCTATAGGCTGGCTTCCTGGATGCCACACTGTGACAATAGGACAGAAAGGATCAAAGGAATAATTCAAGAGCTCTGGGATGCTCCATTTCAGGTGCCAGCTCTGCCATGGAGCACACATACGACCTGTTCCCTCACCCTGTGGGTTTCCGGAGCACCTTGCCAGGACCCGCAACAGAGGTCTTCCTAAAGCCTGGCCAATCAAGACCCTTCCAGGTTCTTCTGCCCTGGAATCAGTGAAGAGGGACCCTCCCACCCTCTCCTCCCACAGGTGTTCTATGATTACAGAAGGATAATAGTATCCTGTACAAGTTGAGGGACCTCTGAGTCCCTGGGTGGTAACATCCTTGTTTTTGATTTGACTAAGATGAGCCAGACCCAAGTGATTTCCCCACTCAGCCCAACCCTCCTTCCACCACACCATCTATCCAGCCTCATCCTGCGACTCCTGCTTTGACCCACCTTCCCCTGGCCTGGGTCATTGCAGCGTGCCCACTGGCAACAGGAGCTGTGGGTAATAAAAGCCCAAAAAGCCAGGGCCGAGGAACACACCCACCTGTGTACTCAGCTCCCGACTCAGAATGAGGACACCAGTTACCCAGGGCCCCAACCTCATCTAGGGTGACAGCGAGTGTCCAGCTGCGACTGACCACTGCCTCTCAGCAAGACAGGATAGTGGTTGCAAATCCCGTAAATTTCCCAGAGAAGCCAGAAACACACATTTTTATGTGAAATCCTTTGAGTTCTAAATGTTAACTACCAATTTCTGGGCTTTGCGAGGCTCTGTGGGGACCAAGCCAATCGAGTCTGTAGACCTCTGGGAGCCTTTGACCTTCCTACAGGGCCAAGCAGCCTCCCTTCCCCGCTGTCCCGCAGGTGCCGGTAGGGGGCGCTCCCGAGTCATCCTGGAGGGATAGCCCAGTGGGAAGACCGAGGGACCCAGGACAGACGCATAGAGTTGTGAGCACCACACACACACACACACACACACACACACACACACACACACACACTGCGGCTGCAGTGTCGCACCCCGCAGGTCCCTGAGCGCCCTCTTCCGTTTGTCTTGTTCCTCTGCCTACTCCCCGTCCCTTTCCTTGGCTTCCCCAAGCCTCGCCTCGGTAATCTAGCTGCAGGCCCTGAAATTGCTCTCTGCAGGGAGATTATTGTGGAGCAGTGGTGAAGGGGAAGGAGCTATTGATAATCCCCCTCAAGGATGGATTAACTTTCAGAAAAAACTCAGGCTGCGCCTGGATAAAGGGAGACTTGAGCCTTTATTGAACCGGCCTGCGCACAGCTGTGTGGAGATGGGATTTAAGGCTTGAGCGGCCATTCCACCCCTCTTCTCCACGGAAGGATAAATTACCTGTTGCGAGAGCCTCGGGAAGCTGCGCCCACGTGGGTGATTCCAGGCTTCCACAGAGAAGAGGGCTTGCAGGGACCCCATGGCTACTTCCTGAAACTTGGCATGTCTGGAACGTGCACCTCGTTTTGTTTCTGCATGAAGATTTAACTGACCCTTGCTCCAATGCAGAAGGTAGAAGTGAACCCCACAAGGTATGGGTGACAGTGTGAGGCTCCCAGGACCCCCAGAGTAAGCCCCAGATGCTATTCGACCCTCCGGAGTCTGAAGCTCAATCTGCCTGACTCCTGAGGATCCCGGCCTTCCTCTCTTTACCCTGCACTTCCAAGTTCCCAGGGCATAAATGAGGACCCCAGGGTGGAAGGGGAGGGTGGCACAGCATGGAGAGGAGGCAGACGCCCAGACCCTGCTCCAGGGAAGTGTGATGGAGTTCAGGACAGGCTGATGTCTTAAGGAAGGAGTCAGGGTCAGCCAGGCTTCTCCTGCAGTCCCCTCTCTGGCCTCGGGGGGCAACTGCTAGGACAGCGACTCCAGGAAGAGGCAGCCTGCTCAGGATCTGCAGCTCAAACAGCACTGGCTTCCTCTTAGCTACTCAGGGTATAGGGTTAGCAGAGGGCATTGTAAGCCCACAGGGCTGCCCAGCCAGACTGGTGCTGTCCGTGTGAAGGGGGAAGGGCTGGTGGCGGTGGAGAGGGGTGACAGTTCAAGCTTGCTAATGTCTCTGCCTATGATCAGGTGCCAGACGGCCTCCAGAGAGGGAGACCCTGCAGGCTGCGAGGCTCCTTGCCCCTTGCCAGGGACCCCGAGCACCCGCACTGGGTGCTGAATTCTCTCCCACATCGTCCTGAGTGCCTCCCAGGCACCAGCTCTAACAGGTCCAGCCCACTGGGGAGGAAGTCATGAAACCACAAGAGACTTCTGCGAGCCCTGGGGACGATGTCCCTTTGCTTCTCTTGGTGATCACTGCCTGTCTCGCTTTCTTCCACTTCCAAATCTCCTGAACTCCTGGGCTCAGGAAATTCAGCTGAGCGCGCAGCTTTTGGCCTTCTCACCCACAGCAGGGGAAGCAGTCAGAACTCTGCCTCCACTGGGCCCAGGGGAAGAAGTGTAGTGACTCAGGGTGACCACTGGGGCTGCTGTGCCTGTGGGTCTCCAGCTAAGAGCAAAGGAAGCCTCAACTCCTTAACGCTGGGCTCATCCTGTCCCTGGCTCAGAGAGGGGAGGCTACGCAGCACCTGGAAGTGGGTCTCTGTTTTGTGCCAAAGTTCATAGGAGTCTTTGAAGAGGGTTTCACGGTGCCAAGGAACATAGGATGCACGGATGTCGGTCACTGGTTGGGAGGTCTCTGTTGTCAGACGCTGTATCCCATACAAAACAGCACAGTCACATGTACCTGCCACACTCCAGGGTGAGAGCCAGACGCGACCCAAGCCATGAGCGTGCGGCCAGCTCTTCTCATCCTGGGGACGTCCCACCAACACAGACTTCTCTAAGGTGGGAGGGGCTGTGGCTGAGCCCCACACGGATGGGCAGATGGCTGAGTGTGGCCAAGTATGGCTAGGGAGGGGAGAGACCCACACTCTGCTCTTTCAGGCTGCAGTGCACTCTGTGGGGGCATCAGGAGATGACACGGGACTCCTTAGAGGGCAAATTACTGTGCCAACTGTCATGCTGCTCATCAGTCAGCTGGCTATTAAGATCTGTGTGCCAGACCCAAGCAAAGACAGAACATGGACAATCCTGAGATACCTCAGCTGACTGAGACTAAGAGAGTCATACCGAGAGAGATAACTGCCGGGAATGACAATCCTGGCATGGCCACAAGGCTGAAATCTCTCCAAGTACCGCCCAGCTGCATGGCTCCTGCACAGATCCAACCTGACCAGCCCCAGGTGCATCCAGACATGATCTGACTCACAACCCTAAGGAGGCCGTTTCTAGAAACTTCACAACTTTTCTCAAATGTCCAAAAGACTCCAAGTCATTTTTCCCCCAAATAAGTCTTGTTCCTCATAAACTGTTCATGTTTGTCTCAAAAAGAAACTTCCAAGACAACACTTCTACTTAAGTCCTAGTTAAAAGGGTTCTCTGCAAGAAGCTCCTCAAAAAATATATTAAAAATCATATTAAAATCACTTTCATAAAATGTGTGTTGAGAAAAGACAAGTTTAATTCTCAAAGGCGCCATTATTGAAGCAAAAATTAATATTTGTACTGTTTCTAAATTGGAATAAAATTGCAAAGATGCAAACACCACCCTATATCATAATCCATAAACCAGTCAGAAATGTTAAATCAACTGTAAAAATGATTTAAAATCTACATGAATAATTTTATTAAACTGATTTGAAATCATATTTTGTGCTACCTTCATTTATTAACTGCATCTCCAACAACAATGGGTTTATGATGGATTTTTTTTTTTTTCAGATAGATGTTCTCAAAAAGGCTACCCCCTCCTGAAGGGTCCGTGACCTACTGCCACACGGGGTGGAGAAAGGGCTCACAGAGCATGGGTGACAGTATGCTCCCATTATTCAACTCATGAAGTCCCAATGCACAGGGTTTCTCCTTCATGCCGTGCAGGGCAGAGGCACAGAAATCAGTTCCTGTGGGATCTCACTACGGAGTCGTTGCAGAGGCCGTATGCATTAGGACTTTCTCAAAGCATCGAGTTTATAAGGAGGGGTACGTAGCCACACGTGTGGATGTCCTTTGCTGGAAAGGACCTGTCCTCCCGAAGCCCAAAGCACTGCTTACTGATTGCCACAACACAGGGCTGGCTGGCCTGAGGTTTTCCTGGTCTCTTCCACCCTCTAGCACTGATTACTGGCTAACACATTTCCTCCATCGTTTCCTCTCGTAAATAAAAGGAGTCTGGAGCTGGGTGTGCTGATGCACACTTGTAATCCAACACGCTAAGAACCTGAGGCAGGAAGATCACAAATTCGAGCCCATCCTGGCCAATTGAGTGACTTAGTGAGACCCTGTGTCAAAATAAAAAATAGGAAAAGACTGGGCTTCTTTGCTCCAGGAGACTTGGAAGTCAAAGTGAGGAAGGTACCACCTTTGCCTCTGAAAGCAAAGCCAAATGAAAACCTGAAGCAGAGAGCACTTCCACCGATACATCCCCTTGCTGAATGTCCCTTCCTCCCTCTCCAAGGCTTTCTCTTGCTGGCCGCAGGGCAACAAAATCCTGCCTTGGGTTCATCATTTGGGGACTCTGGACTCACTGCACCCCAAATGCTTTCGTCCATGAACTCTAGGGCAAAGTCATTTGCCCGTGTACACGGCAGAGTCCACAGAGCTGTGCGGACCACAGCTTCCATCTCCATGGAAACATCCAAGGGCACCAGAGTCCAAGGGGCTCATCCAGCTCCCTAGGGATGGGACGGAAGGGTCCCAAAATCAATAGGCATCATCCTATAGATAGCAGCAGGAATTACAGACATAAAAGATGAGGCCAGAAAAGAAAACTGAGCTTCACGAGGGTCCAGACTGTCAGCCGTGACTCTGGTAGAACCCTGCAAACAGCTTCCCACCACCTCCATGGCAGCGGTTTCTGGTGGGCAACAGGGGTCCATCGGGGCAAGGTGGCAGGGTGGGCACCTGTGGAACCCACCCCATGTTCCCGTGACCCGCTCAGACAGACAGTGCCCCTCTGCTCCTTGGGCCCTGCATGGGACCAGAGGGCCCCCCTCTGAGCCAGCCTTACCCCCATCTCCCCAGCTCTCTTGTCTAAATGCCAACAGCTGTCTCCCTCCAGTGCAAGACGCCCTGCTGAAGGCTGGCATCGACTTCCGTTCTTGGTCACAGAAGTGTACTTGGCCCGTGGCAGGCCAGGCCAGCAGGGTCTGAAGGCCAGTGTCACAGAATGTGGCCCCTGCCCATGAGGGTGGCCAGCCACACCTGGGAAAAAACAACTTCTTCCCCCCTCAGGTGGGGTCTTTCAAAGCCCCAGATGCCCACCAGGCTTGAAAGGACATATTTTGCCAGCTTCCTACCCCTCCCAACGGTTCTTCACTCCACAGCTCAAATAACCCAAGAGGACCTGGGTCCTTCCCTGCACTGCTGCTTCCTGAGAATCCAGGGTGAGGGAAGGCTAAGCAGGCCAGGCAGGGCGCTGCACACCCATCATCCCAGTACTTTAAGAGGCTGAGGCAGGAGGATCAAAGTTCAAGCCCACTCTGGGCAATCTGGCAATTTAGTGAAATCCTGTCTCAAAATAAAAAAATAATAGAGGACTGGAGATGTAGCTTAGTGTGAAGACCCAGAGACAGGGAAGCAGAGACACAGAGACACAGAAAGACAGAGGAGAGAAGGAAGAAGAGCGAGAGGGGAGAAAATCCCACCAGAAGAGTGTCTTCCATGTGCTCTGGACCACATCTTCCTCTACAACCAGCCACTTGCTCTGTAGCACCAGGTACTCAACTGCAGGTCCGAGGACCGTAACACCCACGCTAGTACCAGCTCTGCATGTGCCGAAGAGATGGGGTGATGCTTTTCTGTCTTATGAGGTACGATCCCTGATAGTGCTCCCAGCCCAGACCTCCACCAAGTCTCCCCTGCCACCCTGCCAGCCTCCTGCTCCCCCGATAAATAATTCCCAGCCCCTTGTCTCTCTGAAACACAATATCTGCCTCTTAGAGATGCTGTGTGACCTTTCACATCATTTCCCCCAAAAGTTAATTTCGGTGATGAATGCAATCTACTCAAACCCATAAATCTGACTGTCTGAAGGATTCAAATTAGGAATTATTGACAGCTGATGGAACCCAAGTGCAGAGATGAAGCAGGTTTTCGCATCTGTCCATCTAAATGTTGGAATGTGTATTGATTAAAATATGACGCACTACAGAACCCAACATAAATCTAAACTCTATTAGATTAACACGAGCATTCAATTAACATAAAATGACAACGTAGGAGGAAAAGGCTGTGTGTCGGTCACTGGTAATATTTTAGCCATAAACCCAGGGAACCCAAGAGCGGGACGTGTGTTTGTGCGTGTGTCGGGGCAGGGGCTGTGGGTCTGGAGGAGAGGGGGGCCGTGTGCCCCAGAGGCGGGCAGGCAGTGTTAGTGGCACAGGGGACTTCAGCTGGATGGGTAAGAAGGGGCTGTGGGGACTCCTTGGTTTGGTCCTGTGTCACTGTCAGGTGTGTGCTGGACACTTTCAAGTGTGGGGAGCAGGCAGACAAGTAAAAAACTTAAAGCTTCTCCAAGACAAAGACAGGACTGGACCGTGGGTGGATTCAGCACCTCAGGGCAGGGCACCTAAAACAACCCCCAGAGAGAGGAGAGCAGAGAGAAGATGAACTGAAAAGGTTAGTACCTGGTGTGATTCAGGGAATGGAGTATCTCAAAAAAATGATGACAGTAAAAGACGCATTGCTGGCTCCCCTTCAACATACTCCCACGCACTTTGCACGCACTTATCTCATTGTTCTTTCTGCTTCCTGAAACAGCACTAGACGTCCTCTCTAATGAGTATGAGATCCAACACATGGTGAATGTGGTGTCCAATGGAAACACAGTCTCCTGAAAACATTTCCTCGTGACTTCATGCATGGTATTCGCCAGATCTAGCACCCTGTGACTTTGAGCTCTTCCTCAAAGTCAAAATGACCACGAAGGACAAGCATTTTGAATGAATTCAGGATAATCAGGCAGCCACAACAGCACACGTGAAAGAGAACTTCCAGGATTACTTCAGAAAGTGGCAAGAATGATGGGATGAGTGTGATGGGGGGGGTTAATGGGAATTTCTGGCAATGCATCTTTCACTGCAAAAACTTTTTAAAGTTTAAGCGTTTACCGTATTTGGCAATCATGCTATGTAATTGGGTCTAAAAGGACAAAACAGGAAGGTGAGGATAAGCCAGAAGTGAAGTACTGGGCTCTGGGCTCAGTACCCACTCATATCTGTCACATGCGTCACATAGATCACACATCACTCAGGAATGGCTAGAGGGCTGGAGCAGCTGACTTTACAGGTGGGGAAACTGAGGCTGAGTCAGGTTTGATTGCCCTGTGTCACAGATAATGGCCCCGACCCACTCTCCGGGTCTCCCAGAGGCCCGTGCTGGGATGGGCCAGGAGGGCATTCGCCAGCCACGGGGGCTCGCTGTATGGAAGGGCCAAGGGCCCGGCACTCCTCGAATGTACACAGGTGAGGAAGTTGGCCTGGCTCGCACACACCTCTACCTGGAGCCTTAGAGGGTCCCGCTGAGGCCGATCCTACGTGGCTCCTCCCAGGTCACCAGCAGGACTGAGACCCCGTCTCCCGCAGCAGTAACTTGCTCCAGCATTCACCTACCTTGGGTCCTCTCCTCCTTGTCTCCTGTGCCCACTTTCTCCTGCTGCTACCCGAGATCTGCTCCCCCAAAGACTCCCTGTCCTCAGCTCCTTGTCTGAGTCCAATGCTGGAAGAATCCAAGTGAAGGACTAGGGTCACAGCACTAAGTGGTAGTTGGACTTTTGCTTTCCTGTTTTAAATTCCAAGATCTCTTATCAACCTCTATATTCTTGACAGAGGAATAGAGAGAAACCAGATAAAAACACCATTACAAATGCAAAATAACATCCAGGCACAGTGGTGCATGCCTGTAATCCAGTAATCTGGGAAACTGAGGCAAGAGGATCACAAAGTCAAGCCCAGCGTGGGCAGCTTAGCAAGTCCCTGCTTTAAAAATAAATAAATAAATAAAAAGGGCCAGAAGGTAGCTTAGTGCAAAAGCCCTACGTTTGATCCCCAGTACTAAGAAAAAAAAGGAGTTGGTTTAAAATGCACTTTTCTGAATCTCAGTGGATGTCTCATCCAGTCTTCAAAACTCTTTTAGCTTCTAGCTTATGTGTTTATCAACTACTGTTCCAGATCCATGCATTACTATGTAAAATATTACACCAGACAACCCCGACAGGGGCCTCCAAGGGACACAACTAACTCTGCAGTGCCTCCCTGGTGCCAGGACCCGAGTCCCAGGCCATCAACACAGCTGTGGCCTCTCCCATAGGAGAAAACTCATGAAAGCCCGCCCAGGAAGTTCTGAGGCACAGAATCTGCTGAGTTCAGTTTCTCTGGCCAGGAAACCAATCGGATTTTAGGAAAAAATATATATTCTTTGGGGAAAAATAAACACCACATTGGGAACAAGGTGACTCAGTTGGCAAGCAGATTAAGGGCTGGCCTACTCCACACTGTGCACCAGGACCCCCCGGGCTGCACCTGGCCAGGAGAGGGGGACGTTCCCGCTCTCTGAGACACACCCAGTGAGGGACCCTGCAGTAACCCACAGCAGGAGAAATGCATTCTGGGATTGGAGCCAACTGAGTTGAGGCTGCTTGTTCATAGCATATACCCACTAAGTATCCACTTGTTTTGTTTTTATGGTACTGGGAACAGAACCCAGGACCTTCAGACTGAGCTACATCCCCAGGTCTTTTGTTTTTTTATTTGGAAACAGGATCTCTCTAAGTTGCTATAAACTGTTCAGGCTGTGTTTGAATTTGCAACCCTCCTGCCTCAGCTTCCCAGAGTGCTGGAATTACAGGCATGCACAACCATGACCAGAATCACTGAGTATCTATTTACACTTAGTGCCTGTTCCTGAGACAGTGCTTTTGCTGCGGGCATGGGATGTGTCTCAGTGTCGCAGCAAACTCCTGTCTCCTCCCCAACTCCATCACTGGAGAGGAGCTGCCTCTCTCCAATCTGAGGCCAAACCCTTAGCGCTTGGGACCTCCACAGCTGCCCCCTTCTCTAGCTCCTCCAATTGTCCCCGGTCTACCCTCCGCCAGCCAGACCCCCTTGGATGAGGCCATCATTATCTCTTGTAGGCCAATGCGAGCCCGGTGCCCTGATACCTCTGTTCCACTCCGTGTTTCATCACTGGCTCTACCCTCTGCCCCAGCCCGTGCCTCCACCCCAGGATGGACCTCCAGCTCCACACTGCTCCCCTCGTAGGGCCACCCCCAGAATTCAGGGGGGCCACTTCCTTCAGGAACCCTGCTGCCTTCCTTCTCTGGCCTTAGCCTGAGCAGAGTCCCGAGGCACGGCTCCTCCTAAATTATAATTACCCAGGGACATGCGCCCCTACCTGCACCAGGGTGATCACATGGAAAGGAAAAGTGATTTGTCCAGCCTTGCTCTGCAGGGCCCGCGGTGGGCCTGACACGCATGCGTGCTGAGTGAACAAGGACAGGGAGAGTGGAGCATGAGCAGGAGGAAGCGGGTGCAAAAAAGTCCAGCTCCGCGCTGGATTTCACGCCTCCCCAATAAACCAGTCTCTGTTCGGACCTCATGATGAACAGCAAACCGTTGACGCACACCTATGTCCCTAGGCTCTCAGGGTCAGACCTTATAGAGCTGGGTCCAGGATCCTGGCTGAGGCTCAGTTCCTGCTTCCTGTGGGCGGGGCCTCACGCGGGGGCCTCAGCGCATATATTTTAGCACTGGCCCCCCGCAAGACTGTCCTAAGTGTAAACCGTTATTATGGCTTTGCCCAGTCCACACGCAGAGCACTGCAGTCCAGAGAAGCTTCTTGGCTCCCACTAGACACAATAAGCAGCTGTTCTGGGGTAGCATGACTTCGGCCCAGCTCCCCCGCTCCAGCTGTCACCATACGCCGGCATCATAGCCCCCAACCCCGCACACAGCAATTGCTTCATGAATCCACGCGGGCTCAATACACAGTGATTAATCCGAGACTTTTCTCCTTTAACTTTTTCCAAGAGTAAAGACGTTTTTGTCCCCTTACGCATTTTTCCATATCCGGGTGATGGTAACCCTGGAATTTGTCCTTTGAAGTCCCCTGTCCCACGTGGGTCCCACGCACGAGCATCTTTGGAGTGAGAGCAGAGCTCATTTTTTCTGAGTATCGGGTGCCCTCTAGTGGCCACGTTGGCTTCAAAACACAGGGTCCTTGCTCAGACGGTGAAATTCTCCTGGGGCAGGGAGCGGTGAGGGAGAGTGACCCGGCAGCCCCAGACTCTCCCTTCTTTCTTCGGTCAGGTTGAGGTCACTGAATCCCCAAGGAGCCCGGACCACGGACAGACGGCCGCCTGCAGGGAGCGTCGAGGTTCATGGGTGGGCGCATCACTTTAGCTGGGTTCTGATCTGTCCGGGGCCTTGCAGAACTCAGCTCGCCAAATGTCCAGTTTGGCGAGCAGGGAAGGAACAGAAACGAATAGCCAGGCGAGAGGCCCTCACAACTGCAGGGACTGCTATTTCCTTCTCAAAAAAGAGCGAGATGCTCCTCTATTCACTGGATGCCCTGCTCCTGCTGCGGTCCTTTTCCCGAGGACGATCTGGCTGGGCTCCAGGCTCCTGGGACACATCCTCCTTGGGGGTGCTGCCGGGGGAGGGGTCTCAGCCGCCTCTACTGTCGGCCTGGCCCTCCGCGTCTCCGGCTCTGTCTTCTGAGGTATGGGCACAGCTCTGAACTCGGTCGCCAAAGGGAGGATTGGTGCAGCGTGATGGCGGAGCCAGCTAGGACCTGGGCACCTCCAGCACTGCTGCTTTCTGCAGCCAGGATGCGGGTGTGGGTGCTTTGATTTGTCTTTCAGAAGGGATGCACTGGCCAGGCACAAAGATTTGCAGTCCCAGCCCTGGCGAGGCTGAGGCAAGATCAACTTCAGTAAAATCCAAAAAGCCTGGGGATGTAGCTTGGTGTGAGGACGTGGTTCAATCATCAGAACGGGGGGTGGAGGGGAGGGAAGAAGAAGA
>RJWM01005943.1:41036-88030 GCA_004363535.1 Dasyprocta punctata | reverse complement strand
TTTTTTTTTTTTTTTTTTTTTTTGTTTTTTTTTTTTTTTTTTTTTTTTTTTGTCTTTTTGAGACAGGGTCTCACTATACAGTTCAGGCTGGCCTTGAACTCATTTTGTAGTTCAGGCTGGTCTTGAACTTGCAACGTCCTCCTGCCTCAGCCTCCTGAGTGCTGAGAGTACAAGCATGTACCACCATGCCCGGCTTTTTTTGTTTTTTCCTATTTTATACCAGTGTTTTTGTAATTTTTTTAAAAAGTTGCAATTGGTCAAATGCTTTTCCTTCATCTATTGAGATGACCATATAGCGTTCAGTCTCTATTCTACTTGTAACATTGTGTTTTTCAATAAGATGTATGTATACTTAGGCTTTGTCCACTTTTTTAGTATATAGCTCTTAAACCCTCAGAATATTCAGAAAAGTGTCTTTTGTGTGCTAATAGATGGCTGATGGCTGGAGCCTCCTGGGCAGCTGATGGCTGGAGCCTCAAGACAGAGTCGAGTTGTAGAGGGAACAAACCTTGCTCTCACCAAGTGAGCTTTCACACCCACAGCCTGACCTCTGAGAAGGGAGGGGACAGGAGCTGAAGGTTGAATTGATCTCCAGTGACCAATGTCTTTGTTACTTTTCTCATTGCTGAGGCAAAATACTCAACAACCACAGGTTAAATGAGGAAAACTTTGTTTAGTTCACAGTCTGTGGAGGTTTCAGTCCATAATCTGCTGTCTCCAAGGTATAGTGTTGCTCATAGAAGAGGGCAACACCTTATGGCAGTGGAAGACAGCAAAGCAACACACCAGAGAGCAACAAAAGCCTCTTTCTGTCCCTTATGCTGCATGAAATCTACCGGGGTTAGGTTGGTGCCAATCCAATCAGTGGACTGATCCAGCAGTCACCCACCCTTAATCCAAGCACACTTAATCCCAGCATCACACTACAAATCAATCACATGCTCTAGATTCAGCCACCTGCGAAAAGCCAGCCCCCTCCCCCGTAACTGCAGGGCTTTGGAGGGATGTCTAGATAAAACATAATAGTCAATGATTTAAGCAAACTTGCCCATATACAGAAACACCACACACACACACACACACACACACACACACACACACACACGCAAGGGCCAAGTTTCAGGGAGACTCCAGGTTGCTGAATACAGGGAGCTGCTGAGAGAGTGTAGACCCGGAAAGGACGTGAAACCCTGGCCCCTTCTGCCCTTCTCTTTCACAAATAATATAACCAGTATTTTATACTTAGAGATGTTGTATACCTTACACAAAACAAAACGAGAAAAATACAAACACAAAATTGCACGCAAGTAATGTCTCTAAAAATATTACAGTAAAAGTCCCTGTTTTTTGGACAGATACATCTGTCTGTCTGTCTCTCTCTCTCTCTCTCTTTCCCATTCCCCCCGCCCCCACCACTGAATTCAGGGCCTTTGCACTGAGCAACATTCCCAGCCCTTCTTTATTTTTTATTTTGAGGTAGAGTCCCACTAACTTGTGTGGGCTGGGCTCAAACACCCACAGCCTTGTCCTGGTCAACTCTTCCATCTAGATGTTAGTCTGTACATCTGTAATGGCCTTTAAAGTAGATATTACAGATGCAGTTTGAATGTGTCCCCCAAAAGTCATGGCTAGTTAAATTTGGTCCACAAGTGCTTTTACTGTGGTTTATGGGGTCTAGGGATGGGCTCCCAGGTGCTGTGTACAACAACAAAGAGCTGGATGTAGCACACAATGGCAAACAGACAGGAGCAGTTTATTAAGGTGATTGTATGTTCAGAGTGGGCTCACACCAGCAAAAAGGAAAAGGGCTGGTGCAGAAAAGACATGGAGTATAGGGGTTTAAATATTGTGCCTGCTTTAGCACATGTCCCATCAAGGTTTCCCAGAGCATAAGTGACACCATGTTGACAGTCGCACAAGTCACATCACATGATTGACAAAGTTCTGAGTCACATCAAGGACAGGTATGCATGTCCTTTCCCCATACTTCACTGTTATAATTGTATGTATGAGATGCAATCCATGCATGAACTTTCAGTGAGCTATATGTGAAGAAAGTTTACTCCAGGTCATACAGGGATGTCTTATATGCATACTTCTCAGTTTGGAATTTTGGAATGTTCCAGGGCAGGCTTGGGGGTCTTTGTTTCCCTTATCTCCACCATCAAGCCCTGGGGCATCACCTGTGTTTCCGTGAGTGGAGGAGAGCACACCAGTAGCTATCTATAATAGTGAGGCAGTGCCCTTAAGAGATGCAGACTTCTGACAGGTGGTTAGGTCATGGGGCACCTCCTTAGGAGGGATTACTGTAGTTGTTACCATTATTGCAAGAGTAGATTATTAGAAAAAGAGAAAGTCTGTCTCTGAAAACTCTTTAGCTTCCCTTTTCTCTGTGTTATCTCTTCCCCAACATTCACTACATCCATAGTGCCAGCTACATGCTGGGATTCAGCCAGAGAATTCAGTGCCATGCTTCTCAGTCTCCACTATTGTGAGTGGAATAAACCTCATCCCTATATATTATCCAGCATTGGGTATTTCATTATAACAGCAGAAATCAGAATATGACTACTGGTAAGTGCTAATAGTTTTCCCAAGTTCTGCCAGCTATTCTAACAAATTACCGAAAGCAAAGAAGAGCATGAGAACTTTGATTTAGAGCTAACTGGTCAGAAGCACAGTCACAAAGCAGGACTTTTGATTGATATTTGAAGTGGGTATCATCTTATGGGGTTGAATCCCTACACCATGAGCTCTGCTAACAGTAGACAGTTTGAGTTATAATTGAATTATAGGACACTCAGCTGGTGTCTGCAGAATTTCTTAGTATGAAGGGAAATTCCACAGATGTAAAGCGTATACAAAGAATACAGCAAAAGAAAACAGATGGTTTTCCTATTTTACCCTAATGACATTGTTATTGAGCAGCTGCTTATAAAAGTGGCTCACCAAATAAACATTGCCGCGTTCTGGGTTGCTCGCCTCTCCTCCTAGAGTTAGATTCCAGGTTTTCCTTGTCTCACAAAGAATTGAATGAAACAAGCAAAAAGCAGTGGATTGGGCTGAGTAAAAGAGGAAAAAGCAAGATGAAAGTACACCCTGGAGGAAGCAGGGCAGGCTATCCTGAGGAAAAATCCTGATGGCAAGTTCTTTGTGGCATCTGTGACCTTTTATGTGACCTACACCTCAAGGAAACCCGCCAGAACTTCTACGCCCAGGTCCTGCAAAGCAGTGCTGGGATTTCACGCCTCAGGATGACGTCCTATCTAGGCCTTCCTATTAAAAACTGGCTAGAGTTCTCCAGAGAAGGCCATGTGCAGGGCTTTTGGAACTGTTCTAAGCATGTGTCCAGAATCTTACAATTAACAGGTCATTTCTATCCCCCCAGGCAGTTTTGCCAAATCCTGATCTCCTATGTCAGCATGACATACTTTCATTTACTAGTTTTTGGATTTTAAAAGAACCTGTATTTCTAAGATAAATCACACTTGGTCATAGAATGCAGTCCTTTTTCTATTTGGATAAATTGGTTTTCTAATATTGTGTTGTAAATTTTGTGTTTACATTCATTAAAAATGTGGGTCTGGCTGGGCATGGTGGAGCACACCTGTAACCCCAGCACTCCACATGCTGAGGCAGGAGGATCACTTCGAGTTGAGGCCAGCCGGGCTACATAGTGAGTTCAAATCCAGCCAAGAGCAAGACCCTGTCTCAAAGAGAAGGAAGGCAGGAAGGCAGGAAGGCAGGAGGGAGGGAGGGAGGGAGGGAGGGAAGGAAAGAAAGAAAGAAAGAAAGAAAGAAAGAAAGAAAGAAAGAAAGAAAGAAAGAGAGAAAGAAAATTGTTTTCTGTAGTTTTCTGATGATATCTTTGGGTTTAATATCAAAATAATATAGAATAAATTGAGAAGAGTTTCCTGTGTTTTTAAATGAAATGGGAAGTTTTCCCCTGTTTTTGGAAGGGTTTGTGAGGAACTGGTACTCTTTTCTCTTTGAATATTTAGTAGCATTCACCTTTGAAGCCATTTATACTGACCTATCCTCTTTATAGATCAGCCCTTGTATCATTAGAAAATACTCCTCTTCTATAAACTCTAAATTTTCTTGGTTTTTAACTCTATTTTGACTAATACCAGCATAGTTATTTCTGCTCTTTTATGAATGTTATATGCATAATGTATCTTTTCCCATCCTTTGCTTTCAAACACATACTTTTAACTAAAGTGTTTTGTATAGACTGTCTTTAGTTTGATCTTGGTTCTTTTTGTCTAATTTGATCATCTCTGCCTTTTGATTAGATTGTTTAATCAGTTCACATTTAGCATTGCTTTTACATGGTTGATATGATTAGATTTATATTTACAATTTTGGCCTTTTTTTGTTTTGGAGTTGGGGTCTATGTTGCTCAGGTTGGACTCAAGAGATCCTGCCTCAGTTTCCCCAGTAGTTGTGACCACAGGTATGCACAAGCATTCCTGGCTGCTTTTTGTTTTCTACATGTCTTACCCTTTGTTCCTCTAAATTCCTCCTTTATTGTCTTCTTTTTTAGTAAGTAGCTATCTTCTGTTGGTACCATTTTGCTCATTTTAATGATTTAATTCTTCTAGTTACTTTCTTAGCAGCCGATTTAGTGCTTACAATATAATCATAAATGCTAGCATCTGCGTGAGACTTACACTGACTTAGATCAGTGTAATATAGAAACATTGCTCCTACGTAATTTCATCTCTGCCCTGTTTGAGTGTGCTATTGTTACACGTGTTGTCTATATACATTACAAGCCTAAAATAACCTTTTTCTTATTATTACTTTTTATCATTTTGTGAGGGGTTCTTTTCTGCAAAAGGCTTTATTTTCTTTTGGTCCAAGATTTGGGAGGGGGCTCCAAAGAGGTGAAAAGACTGCCTAGTGGCTCAAGGGAGAGGGTTAGGCCAAAGCCCTGCTACCAGGTGATGCAGGACCCCCTCAGAGGCTGGGGTCTCCTAGTTGTGCTTAAGGGTGAGTCCTATGAAGAGGTACTCACCCAGCCCCACATGGGGGCCTGCCAGCCTGTGGAGGTCAGTGAGGCGGTCACCCATCTTTTTGATGAGCTTCACCTCCACATCTAGGAAGTGGTTCGCAGACAGCGGTGGGGGTGGAGGGGGTCTGTCTTGGCAAAGCCCAAGGCATAACGATCCAGAAGATCTTAGTTCAGGTTTTTCTTCAGGGTCAGGGCAGCTTCCGTGACATCCAGGGTTTTAGCCCACTCATCTTCAGAAGGCTTCTGCATGGCTTGGAAGAGAACACAGCTGCCTCACTGGTTTTGCATCTTCAGGAGACGCTCAACGCCCTCATGTTTCTCCTTGGCCAGCTCACGGAAGAAATGGCCCATGCCTGCCAGAGCCACATCATCAGGGTCAAAGTAGTAGCCCAGAGGGAGGTAGGTGTAGGAGACCCACAGGAGCAGGTTCACCAAGCGGTTGACAGCAGCCTCCACCTCAGTGGAATAGTTCTGATGAATCTGAGAGGAAATGGCTGATCAGCAATAAGGAGCCACCCACAAAAGAATGGTGTTGGCCAGTCCTGAAAGGAGGAGATGGTCGAGAAGATGGTCCCAAAATTTGTACCTGGAAGGAGGGTGGAAGATGAAAAAAGAGAGTCCCCAGGTCTGTTCTGTCCAAACACTGTTGAAGCAAGAGACAGATCTGTGGGACCTCCAGACTCACCACTCAACTTTGTGTGTTTTAAAGAAGCTCTAAGAAAGGCGAGTAAGGGAATATTTGTAGCTTGTTATATTAAACATCATGTCTACCCTTTCTGGTTCTTCCATTTCCTCCCGCGGATGTGAATCAGCACCTGTTGTCACTCCCTCACAACTTTCTTTTCTCTCTCTCTCTCTCTCTCTCTCTCTCTCTCTCTCTCTCTCTCTATCTTGGTCAAATGTAGCATATTCCTGCATGTCACAGTCTCAGCCACATAAAGGTAAACACTTTTTTACATAATTGCCTTTTAAATGTGTTAAAAAAAATAAAGCTGAAATGTGAAGTTATACTGTCTTTGATAGCTGCCTACACATTGTATTCTTTCACAGAGCCATGGTCTTTCTTTTTTTTTTTTTAATATTTTATTAATAATAGAAGACAAGACAGAAGAGAATCCCCCATACTTGCTACATTGCCCGCTGTAAAGTGATGCTTGGGTTGCTGACCAGAGGCCTGGCCGAATCTACAAAACAAAAGTTGGTTGATGTTCCTTGGTTGCTATCAATTTAGCCAGACCTCCAAAACAGCACGTTGCTGACGGGGGGTAGGGGGGGCAGTGTTGTCCCTGATTCCAAGCCCGCGCGCCAGTGTGGCTCGGGCCAGGCGGGGGCCCCGCGAGGAGCCCCTCTTGTTCTCCTCTAAGGTCCTGGGTTCAGGACCCCGGAAGGCAGTCCATGTTTAGTCCTGATCGGTGCCTGTGCCGCTCGGGCCGGGCGGGAGCCCCGCGAGGAGCCCCTCTCGTTCTCCTCTAAGATCCTGGGTTCAGGACCCTGGAAGGCAGTCCATGTTTAGTCCTGATCAGTGCCTGCGCCGCTCGGGCCGGGCGGGGGCCCCGTGAAAAGCCCCCAGGCCATGGTCTTTCTGGCGTTGTGTTCTCTCTTTGCTTTCTTCTCTGCTTGGAACTCACTCTATATGATCATTCCTCACCTAAACTCTAACCATTTTTGGGGGGGTAACCACTCAAAAGTTAACCCCAGAGGAATATTGTTCCTAATCCACCTTTCCCATTCACTCTAATCTAGATGCATAATGTAGACATCTTTTTATAAACCCTCATAACATTGTTAAGAAGTCCCTTTCACAGCACATATTGCCATTTCAGTTGTAACAGGTTATGTTACAGTGTGCTCGGATGGCCTCCACTTAAGCCTCGTGTAATCATGGATGTGGCTGAGTCTGGCACTTGTGATTGGTTTGTTGTCTGGCGCTGGGATTGGTGATGTAAGTGTTGTACCCACCCAGGGGTGGAGCCATCATACATGTAAGGGCAGGAAGAAGGCATGTCTTCTCTCCCTTGCCAGTTCATGCCTTGCTGTTTGTGGCTGCCACGAAAGGCTACCCTACCATGTCATGCTGCCTTGAAGCCGAGTATAGACTGAAACCCCCAAGAACTGTGAAAAATAAACGTTTCCTTCCCTAACTGTGGGCATCAAGTATTTTGTCTCAGCAATAGGACAAAAGTAACTAAGACAGGTTAGTAAAGGAATTTTTCCAGATTGTGGTATTTCAGTATGATTTCTTCCCCAAGAAATTCATGCTGAAGTTTAATGCTCATCACAGGACATGAAGAGGTGGGACATAGTGGGACCTTTGAGAGGTGACAAAGATTGTCCTCATGAGTGGATTGACCCAGGAGGCAAACCTTCTAGAGACAGGTGTCACACTGCAACTCAACACCCACTTATTTATCACAAAGTTTCACCACTACAATTGAACCTGAACACTGAGGTTTTCATTTAGAAAACACACTCCACATTCACATCTTTTGTCTCAGAAGAAAAACACAGTAACACATGTGCCATAGGTTTGTCACCACTAGTAATGCACTGGGGCTATGAGTAGGTTGTCTTGAGGTTGAGACTGCTGGAGGAGCCAGTTTGTCTATGTGTCTCACGCACTCCCCATCTCCCACACTGCCTGAGAACTCTGCCAACGATACAGCCATCCCCAGACACAGCCCCTTGACCTGGGACCACAGCCATGAGCCAAAATAAGCATCTTCTTTATAACTTAGTCTGCAGCATTTTGTTTTTAACCACAGAGGCTAAAGAAAGCAGCACTGCTTAGAAGAGCAGATACAAAGTGCATCCATGTTCTTCAGCATCCTCCTAATTCAGCCCACCTAATAGTGTCTGGAAAGTTAAGGAACCCCTCCTAAAAGCCATTAAGAGTGGGACAATTTAGTCATTCAGAATAACAGTCAAAACTGTGCCTTGCTGTATCTGCGTATATAAAATACCCTAAATAGCAGATGAGACCATTAAAAATGAGGGTCTGTGGGATAAAAAAGAAATTTGAGGGGAAAAAAAAAAGAGAAGGAATCTCTACAGAAAGAACTTTTCTCCAGAAAAGTTATTTAAGTTAAAATTTTACTGTTTCATGGTAGGAGAGGGTTTTGGAGAAACAGTACCTGATTAATCTGATAGAAAACAACTTTGACCAAAGGGATGCAGCAGCTGCAGAGGAAAAGCAGATCAGCAGGAGCCGGGGAGCACTTTTCCCAGACTTTCTCTTTTCCCTGCAAGGTCTCTTGAGGTAGTATTTCATCCCAGAATGATAGAAGTCCCTGAGATTTCAAGAACATGTAGGCCTTCTTTTACAAGTAATGGTAAAAGAAAATTTGAGCAACTAAGCATGTTACCAGGGAATTAATAATAAATTTGTACAGATTGATATTCCCCTGAGATAAAAGCAAAGAAAAAAATGTTAAAAAAAAACAGTGTTTCTGGCAAATAAAAAGTTAATAAATTGTACACCTCTCAAAGGGAAGGATGGGCTGTGGCCCTCTTTCATTCCCCAAACAAAAGCCTGCCCTGATGGAGGGTGTGCTGGGACAGCGACTCCACTGATGGGCACCCACAGCACAGTGCAAGGCCTCAGCAGGTTCCAGAGTGAATGTCAGGTCTGCTTCTCATTATCTGAGTGTCCTAAGTCTCACTTTTGGACGGAAAGCAGAGATGATTTCTTCATAATGTATGTGGAATTTAGCAGATGGGTGTATACATTGGCTAACATCAAGTAAGTATGGTTTTGAATCTTCTCCCACAATATCATCTATTCTTCTAGGTAATTTAATCTTTATCCAAAGAATTTATTACTTTGCATAGTCTATCAACTCTTCACTTACATACTACTCTATTTTAAAAACAAGTCAAGGCTGATAGCTTCAAAACACTTTTCATATCCAATTCTATAGACACCATTTCTTCCAAAATGTATTGAATTTTACCTTCTTCCATCAACATCTCCATCCCCACACTCACTGAGCACCAGTATGTATGTATGTAAGAGTGGTGAAGCTGGGGTGTGTGATTCCTCCAATTTTGCCCCAGCATAGAACGTATAATCCAGCACTTTGTCAGTAATCAGTAGATATCTGTCACAAAAACAGATACATGCAAGATATATTTAAGACAAACTAACTGCTGTATCAAACATCCTCGACCAACAAATACTTATTTTTCATATATTCACAGTTCAGCATGAGGTGACAGGAAGCTGTACTGTGCACTATCATTTAAATACCAGCATCTTTCCAATTAGTGTTTCTACTTCCTCCCTGAGGCCCTGTACTAGACAACAATCAAGAGAAGAACATGCCATGGAGGAGGATTTCCAGGAAGGTTCTAGAGACAAAGCCTGAAAGTGATATCCATCTACTGTGGTTGATACATTGTGTCAACTTGAGAAGTCTAGAAGCTTCACTATGTAACTCAGCAGCCCTATGTCCTGGAATGTAGAGGATAAGCCACTCTAGGATGTTGTTCACTGTGCCAATTTGAGAAGGTCAAAAGTTTAACTAAGTGACTCAGCAGGGGGCAAGGGTCCTTACTTGTAAACATCCTGAGCCTGTGCAAGAGCAAGGCACACAGATGGTGTGAGTGCTACACCCACCTCAGGGGCATAGCCTGCTTACAATATAAGGGAAGAAAAAGAGGCTTGTCCCCTCATCTTACTGCTCTTGTTGCTTTTGCTGTCTTCTGCCACCTTGAACTGTTGCTCCTGTGCCATGTCACACTGCCTTGGAGCCAACCGAGTATGGACTGAAACCTCCACAAACTGTGAGCTAAATAACTCTTTCCTTCCTTAATTTTGGGTGTTAGGTATGTTTTCCCAGCAATGAGAGAAAAGTAACCAAGACAGAATTCTTTTTGTTCACATCCTACAGGCCAGACTGCAGGCTTACAGGCCCACCAGCTTATAGGGAATTTGGTAAGTATAGTAAGACTGCCTCCACAAGATGAAGGAAAGGGATTTGGTGGGCCTCTAGCCAGGTTCTCTCGCATTCAGCCCCTGTGTATTGAGTGACAGGGTGATTGGTCCTGGGAATTAGGCAGATAATTTTTATCCGACAGTAGAATTGAGATTGGAGAATAGGATTCTAGGAGCCAGAGAGGCAAGGGAAGAAAGCAAATGGACAGAATGAGGAAAAGAAGATCTGAACTCAAAGAGTAGGACTAAAAGTTAAGGCAAAAGTTTTGTAACTATGAAGACAGTGGTGAATACCATAGCTCAGTATCATCAAATACAAGCGACAAAACAATGGGGACAAAGGTAGCCACTGAAGTTTGGCCTGCTTCAAGCCCATCTAATTCTGGAAATTGAGGCAGGATGGGCTTTGTGTGAGATCCATGGGCCTTGGAACAGGAATTCAGAGGCAGGGCTATTAGTCCTGTTAACATCCAAAGCCAGGAAGTGGCCTCCAAGAAAGCTACTGGTGGTTGTCTACAAGCCCTGCTCATGAGATAGGACCAGGGAAAAAGGGGCTCTTCCAGAACCTTGGCCCCTGCATTCCTTATTTCCTGTCGCACATGTGCAGACCAAAGGGAAGATTCCAGAAGATTACATTTTGCCAACAGGAGCAGATCTCATCCTGAAAGATGAGCTTACAACCCCTGCATACATGTGGGAGGCAGGCAGCTAGCCCCAGCCTTCAGCTTGGTGACCGGCACCCATGCTCGGCTGGGACCAGGGGCAGTGCCTCTGAGGGCCCATGTGGACCACAGTCCCCACTCACTTGCAGGATTCCTTTTCAGCACATTTTCCCCCTGCCAGGCATCATAATTACTGCTTCTTTGTGGGCTTAATTGTAAGTTTGTTTTGATTAATTAGCCCCCGAGCTGACTTGGCAGTTATTGAGACACTAGAGAGGGCTCTGGGTTTATTTAGTGTTTAGACCCCTGCTCCTTCTGGGATTCCTCTCTTGGTCAGCAGTGAAACTTCAAGTTCAAAACTGTCTGTGTTGGAAAATGTTTTATGTGTCTAATTAACTATTTGTCACTTTGAGGTAAGTACAATGATAAAATCTCACCATCCAGTGTAAGGTGATGGATGTGTGTCTTTTTATAATGCCATGGACCAGGGAACTCAAGAATCAATTCCTGGACTCAGGAACAACAAAATTGTCCAATGTATTAATTTTGGCCATGACACATTACTCAGATGCAGCCTTTCAAATGCTTTCTCAAAAACCTTAAAAGTCCCTTCCCCACAAAGTTTTTGTAGGTCTTTACCTCCAAAATTCAGTGAGAAAAACTGAAACTGATAGTATTTTTCCAAGCTGAGCAGCGCTGAGTCACAGTAAAATCTATGGGAAGAAAATCCAGCCGAGAGATTGAAGACGCAGATTCCTGTCCCCAAGTAGGTGATCAAGACTCTCAGGTATTCTGCTAAAATGAGTTGAGGTAAAATAAGGAATGCAGAAGCTTATGTAACTGGAAATTTCAGGGACAGGGCTTCAGAGACAGACAAGTTAAGGAGATCAAATGGTGTTACCCTCCCGTAGTAGGTTTTCTTTTGTTTTTATAATTGCTTTATTCTTAAGATAGTTCATTCAAGGTGACTAGAGAGGACAGCACTGGCAGATATATGTGGGCCTTCAATTCAGTCTCAATTAAAAGGGAGTGCTCCATTCTCTGAGCACCCATAAACAAAAATTTACATTAGTTTCTGATTATCTCATGAGGCCACAAACCCTCTCTGTAGCAACCACAAAGAGATAAGATAATCTGAGTCACATAGGCTGTGTCTCACATCCCATCCTATGATAAGAAAGGACAGAAAGGGATCAAAGCATGGTGATAGCCTCATTATAACTACATGCTATGGGGAAATACAGTGCACAAAATGAAAGATGAGATGCTATTTTACAAGAAACAAAAGTAGAATAGGATAGACAACAACAGAAATGTGCTACTGTACTTACTTGTTTAAATCAATCACTTAACCTGTGCAAAAAAATAGGCACAAGAATGTCTCTATTCATTGCACAAGGAAGTACAATGATAAACCAAAAAGAAATCTTTTTTCCTTACCAATGACTTACCTATATCTTGTCATCTGAGCAACTACTTTGAAGATAACAATGCATGATATTAACCATTGTTGATCTATTATTCTGTTTTGAAATTCCGTATCACCATTTTTATTCTTTTTTGTTTTAAAATTTAAAAAATAATGATTTAATGAACATGGCAAATAGAAAATTGTTGTAGGTTCAGTTTCTTAGTTTATCTTGGTGTGTTTACTCTGTCCTTAGCATGTAGCATTCTATCAAACTTCCAGTTTGTATATTCAGTAGATAAGCATAGAAGTCCAAGAATGAGATTTGGCTTGGTATGGTTTTAGATAGATGTGGATGATACCTGAAGCATGAGATTGGAAATCACAGAATCTCAAAGAAACTAATTCCTCTAGGTTTCCACTTTTAGACTTTTCTCCTCTCTTTAGAAAGGGCAAAACTAACAAAACTGGGAAGTCATTGAAGTCTCGTTTCAGCTAACAAATCTCCTAAATTGATGCTCTCTTCACCTTGTATCAATCATGTCAATGCCTTCATTTGAGTCTTCATATTCTCTCCAGCCTCTCATCCAGAAAAACATGGCTTTATAGACAAACTTGGACTCAGCATATTCATTTGCTGCTTTCTGAACACTTTCTCAGGGTAGTCTCAGCAACAAACATGGCTTCAACAGTCACAACAGCCTGGGAAAAAACCCAATTTACACATTTCTTTCCTGAGTAACTGAATGATAACTCCACTAGTCACTTGTCACCTTCAACCTGAGCTTTACAGACACCTCTGATTCAAAACAGACGATATGCATGTCTTAACTTTCCCCCAAATTTGCTCTTCTCTGGTTTCCCTTTTCTTGCAATGCTACCACTAGTTACCCAGTTTCTAGAACAATGGATGTGAAGTTAATCCCACACAACTTGCTGTCTTCAGATGCTTTGGAGAATAATGTCACCTTTCTCATGGGACATCAGCATCAGTGGTGAGGACAAGAAACAGGGGCTACAGAAGATGTCAGAACTACTCTTGAAGACAGTGGATCTTTCCCAGAATCCCCACAGAAAACTGAGCATTGTTATTGTAGAACTTTGAGGTAGAGAAATTTAAGGTACACAGTTTTAAATTGATTATACAGAGAAATACTCAAATTGCCTAGGTTGGATGTCTACCTTTTCCACTATATTGGATATTGCCGGAAATTATAGGTTCTGCTTTGTTTATCTTCAGCTTCTTAGCACCTGTGATGGTATTCAACATATAGTAGATAATATTACTTAAAATTTAAATGAATAGATGCATCGGAACTGTAACTTGCCAGATCTGTTGATGTTTTCATGACTGAGGTAATGGGTGGTATGGTGGCGCTCCCTCTGAATCTCTCATCATAGAAGCAACCACAGCTCAGCCGGCTGCACCTCAGACCATTCCCAATGACAGAAACATTGAGACCAGGGCTTTGGGATTGCTTGTCACCAAGTCATCTTGCCCTGTTCCTACCATATCCCTACCTGAGTAAGCAAAAGCAGAAAGAAGGGCAGAGGTAAAAGTTCAGGAATCAAGAGCTTGCTATGCTGTAGGAATGCTCGCCTCAAAACACTGGGCAGCACCACCCATAATAATTTTGTCTTTTTTTTTTTTTGACAAAAAGTAATGCCAAAAAGAGAAGTGCAATACTATCACAGAATATAAATGAGATAAAACAAATAGAATGTTATTTCCACTACATAAATATTTCCTAGCCTGTTTAAACTTCGCAGAAGTCGTGATGAATGGGTGCCTGGTTTGTGGCCATGGGGGCATTGTGTATTTGCTGAAAGCTATCCAGCAGAAACTGATTATTTTCTTCCTTCTATACTTTTAGTGTTGTATTTTTAAGCATGTTCATTTATTTACCACGTGGGGCTCCACGTTTTTTGTCAGTTTATTTCACTTATATCATAAACCCATGTCAATGTTCATGGTGATGACACTTATAAAGTCACCCAGTGGAATATAATGAAGCCTGCAGCCAATAAATAAGTAATGTTGACCTGCAAAGAATAGCAAAAACACAGCTTATACCCACAAGTAAGTAGGCCTGTTAACTGCTCTACAGAACACCATGAAAAGAACACTGTGCCCATGGCAACCCAGTAGCTGAACTCTCAGGGTGGGTTTTTGAATCTTGGGAGGAGAAAAGATGTGAATTCGCATGCCTACCATAGTTAATAATAACTTCTAAATGTGGCATTTCCTGATAATACAACAAGTTTATGTAACAGCTTTTATCCAAGGCTCTTACAGAGGCCAAAAATCAAGCCAGCATTATCAGCATTTGAAGGATAAAGAAGCCCCAGAAGACTGTGTGATTTGCCCAAGGTCAGGCAGAAAAATTTGCTGAAGCAAAAATACAATTCAAGGTAACCAACTCCCAGTTTGTTGTTCTAATTATTAGACAATCCTCGCCTGCTCCAGGCTTGAAGCCTTGCCTCGGGTTCTCAAAACCTTCAACAGATCCTGCAGTCCAGGGAATGCTCCCCAAGGGCAGCTGTGGTTAATTGAACATCTTGCAACTTGCAAGATTCCGTTATTAGTCTCACTAATTAGTCTAAAGCATTTCTCACAAAACAAATTCTCAAAACACATGAAAATTAAGGATTTCCCCTTTGTTTCATAATCTCACAAATGAAGATGTTAGAAACAAATTAGAATTGAAATGAATGTATCACATTTTCCTTTGTAACTCAATAGAAAATAAAGTCTTAATTGTACTGGGTTAAAATGGCCACAAAGAGGCAAGAGGTATAAAAGCCACCTGCTGCACGTCCTCTCTGTTGGAGAGGGTATTCTAAATTAGGTAGCATAAAATAATAGGAGTTAATTGCATGAATCCAGCAAACACTCAAAACTCCTCAGCAATAATTTTTTTTTTGAGGCAAGGTCTCATTGTGTAGTTCAGACTGGGCTTGAATTCACTTTGTAGTGCAGGCTGGCCTCAAACTTGCAGCAACCCTTCTGCCTCAGCCTCCCAAGTGCTGGGATTACAGGCATGGGCCACCACTCTGGCATAAGCAATAATTTCTAAGGTGCTTTCTCTCTCATTGCTATGTTCCTTCATATTCTGTTCTCAAGACCCAGCCCGCTTGTTTCTTAACCCTCCTCTTTCGCCTTGTTAACTCACAGAAGACCTGCTTCTTCTTCCCCAGTCCTTGCCTTCCACCACATCACAGTGGCCTGGGATGCACCTTTTTTCTGTGCTCATGTCCACCCCCTACTATCCTCCTGGCCTTCATGGTCTCAACTGTGAGTGTCAGACTGAGCTCCATGAAAGGAGAGAGGGAATATGCTTCTAAAAGTAGAGAGCAGTTATTTCTAATTTTCAGCTATAAAGCTTCATATACTGGAGAATTTAGGAAAATTGTCCAAAATTGGAAAAATAGATTTTCCTATTTTGGTTCCAGCATGCAAGGTACTGAAGGGTTGTTCCTCTCCTTCATAGTATCAGGAAAAGGAAGCCAAATGAAATAAAACTCAGTGATTATTCTTGGATGCATCCAAGAACTGAAACTAGAGGGGAAACTGTCATCCCCAAATCAGAAGAAATATGTGAATCCATAGAATTAGGGCTAGACTGGCTTACCGTGTGCTGAGGCCTCTGGAGCCAGGAGCGGTGGGAATACTGCAAGCATCTGATGAATTTCTGGAGGCTGAGCATGCAGTGGTGTATGACTCCCGGGGGCTGTAGGCTTAGGCAATGCCCCCACTTCTGTGGTTTTCATCTCCAGAAACTTTCGTGTTCCCAGAGCAAAATCCCAAAAAAGAGTTTCTCATGGTGCTGGCCTGGACCTGGCAAACAGGTTTGTTGTAGAATGAGCACCCTCTGCTAACCAATTTACTTTCCCAGGAAAGAGACTTTGCTAGACTTAACTCACCCAAGGGTGGAAAGTTCCCAGATTGTAGCCCATTCTCTTTCAAGCTCACATAAGGGACAAAACTAAAACTGAGAGCCCTTTATGAAGATGGTCACCCAGACTGACCAAAAGACTAAAATTTAATGATGAGATAGTGGAGTCCTTCCCCTGCCCACACCTGACTACCACAGTACAGTGACAACAGATTACAGCAGAAGAGTTGCAAGATTCATGTTATCCAAGGAGGAATTTGGAAAAGCCAAGGAAGAAAGAAACACAAGTATACATGGGAATTTGTAGTCTATGATACCTACAGCTATAGTAAACATTAAACATAGACCAACTCCCATAGCATATTAATGAAAACCCCAACAGTAAAGGCCCATTTGTCTCAGTTCCTAGTACTCAAAACATGCTCAATTTTCAATGAAAATTACAGGGCATGTGAAAAGGCAGAAAAAACAGTATAAAAATAAAGAGAAACTTTAGTATAAGAGTCAGACAAAATGGAAAGACATCCCCTGCTCATGGATAGGAAGAACCAACATAGTGAAAATGGCCAAAATTGTTACACAGATGTAATACAATCCCAATCAAAACACTATTAACTTACCTCACAGAACTAGAGAAAATATTCCTAAAATTCAGTGGACGTGAAAGAGACCTAGAATAGCAAAGGCAGTCCTGGTCAACAAAGGCAAGACAGGCGACATCATAATCCCTGACTTGAAACTATACTACAAAGATACTGTGATAAAATCAGCATGGTACTGGCAAAAAACAGACCTGAGGACCAGAAGAATAGATTAGAAGATGCAGACACAACTACAAACACACTCAGACACCTTATGTCTGACAAAGGTGCCAGATATATTCACTGGAAGAAAGATAACTTCTTTAATAATTTAACAAATGGTGCAATAAAAACTGGCTCTCTATGTGCCAAAGACTAAAACTAGACCTATGTCTATCACCACACATTAAACTAAAATCAAGAAGGATCAAAGATCTAAATATTAAAACAGAAGCACGAAATCTACTGGAAGACAAAGTAGGTAAAAATCTTGAAGACATAGATGTAGGAAGAGACTTCATGAACAAAACCCAAACAGCACAGGAAATCCTTCAAAGAATCAACAACTGGGATCTCATCTTATTAAAAATCTTTTACACATCAATACCGTATTGTCTCCTAGTGTAAGAAACTGAAAAAGTATATACGATCCAAAATCTACAATAAATACTGTGTAAAGGTATAAACTGCTCAGAGAGGAAAAGTAATTGGGATGGGGAAAGGAGGAAAGAAGGAAGGGAAAAGGAAAAAGACAAATTTGTGCATATATATATACATGTATATATGTAAGATAGCTAAAATGACTATACATATATATGTAAGATACCATATATATGTAAGATAGCTAAAATGACTATACTATTAAATGTATTAGTTATTGGAAAAGAACAGTTAATATTCATATGATTACATCAGTTTTACATGTCTGTATCTGTTAATCTAAGCAATCTTTTTGAAGGTAACAATATGCATTATTACAACCATTGTCAAATTCCTATCATCTTGCTTTGTAAACCTATACTGTTATTGTATTGGGTTTGTTGTTGTTGTTTGTTTGTCTCTTTTGCTTTTTGTTTTTCTTTTCTGTCTTTTTTCTCTTAAATAAAAAAATTAAAAATAAAATAAAATATTTTACACATCAAAAGAAATCACCAACAGAGTGAAAAGACACCACACAGAGTGGCAGAAAAATTTAGTCAACTGTCCTTCAGACAAAGAATTTATATGTAGAACATATAAAGATCTGAAAAAATCAGATGCCACAAATTCAAAGACTCAGTCCAAAAATGGGCAGCTAAGTTGAACACATGCTTCTCAGAAGAAATGCAAACAGAAAATAAGTATATGAAAAAATGTTCAACATCATTGGTCATTCGAGAGATGCAAACTAAAACAATACTGAGATTGTATCTGACCCCAGTAAGAATGGCCATCATCAAGAAATCAACCAATAACAAATACTGGGGGGACTGTGAGTAAAAGGAACCCTTCTCCACTGTTGGTGGATTGTAGTCTGGTGCAACTGTTAGGGAAATCAGTGTGGAGATTCCTCAAAAAACTAGGACTAGAGGTGCCATTCAACCCAGCTATTCCCCTTCTGGGTATTTTCCTAGAAGAATTAAAAGCATCATACCACAACGATATACATGCACCCATGTTTAAAGCAGCACAATTCATAATTGCTAAATCTTGGATACAACCCAAATGCCCATCAACTGTGGAATAGATAAAAAAAAAAGCTGTGGTCTTTTTATACAATGGAGTACTACTCAGCCATAAAGAAGGATAAACTTGAGACATATATAGCGAAATGGGTGCAACTTGAGACCATACTCATAAGTGAAATAAATTAGACTTGCATGTGTAAATATCACATTGTCTTCCTAGTGTAAGAACCTGAAAAAGTAAATAAGATCCAAAATGTACAATAGATATTGTGAATTGGGAAGAAACTGTTCAAAAGGAAAGAACAATTGGGGGAAAGGAGAAAAAAAGGAAGGGAAAAGGAAAAAATATATATACATATACACACACTAGTTAAGATAGTTATGCTACTAATTGCTATTAGTTCATTGAAAAGAAAGGTTTATGCCTGTATTGTTTGTTCAGTTTTTCATGCCTATACCTTGTAATACAAGCAACTACTTTGAAGATAACAATACACAATATACTGACAATTGTTACCCTCCTACAACTTGTTTTTAAATTTTGTACCATTGTTTATATTGGGCTTTTGTTCTTTAAAATAAAGCTAATAAAGCACCAAGAATAAAGAGTCAGACATGACACAGGATTATCAACTCAGAGAGCAGCCTTGAGGAGGAGCCAGCAGCAAGCTTTCCTCAGGTATCATTCCTGACATTGAGCAAATCTGGCTCCAGGAGCAGCCTGGTTTGCACTGTCAAAGATGACGAGAAAGGGCTGGGAAAGAGAAACCGACAGAAGGAAGAGAAGTGGCTGTGGGAGGCAACTTGAGCAGGTCCCCTTAAACGCAGAACAACTGCTGCAACTTTGATTATATTGAGACTTATTTCCTTATGTTGATGTATACAGAGCTGACTATGGTATTTCCTTCTCTCTTCAATTGGTTCTAAGCATTACAAATAAGGCTAGCCGAGGTGCTGGTATGTAATCTCTAAAGCCATCCCAGTGTCCTGTTTCCTCCCATAGTGATCTCTGTAAAACATATAGGCAAAGTGGGATGGCAGAGCCAATGAGCTCCAGGAATGTCGACTGGGTATGAGCTTCAAGAAAGGGACTATGAGTCCCCAGGGCATAAAAGTTTACATATCAGAAGCAGGTACTGGTTACTGGTATGTAGTCATTAAAGCCATCAGACAGTGTCTTGTTTCCTCCCATAGTGACCTTTGTGAAATATGTAACACACAGCCGGATGGCAGAGTCAGTGAGCTCCAGAAATGTCAGACTGGGGATGAGCCTCGAGAAAGAGGCTGTGAGTTCCCAGGTCATAAAGTTTGCATATCAGAAACTGAAGCAGCAGCCTCCTAAAACAATTCACTTGCTATCTTGATTGGGTTGTGCAAATTGATCCTTCTGCATACCTTTATCTCTGCATTTTGCAGAGATACCTTTCTCACTACCTTGCCAGCCGGCTTAAGTTACTCACTTAGTTCCCGGCATCCTGTCACTCATCCTCAAGCCAACCCCTTTCTTCACTAGTGAATAAATTCTGGGAGAGGCCTAGGATCAAGGCCTTTGTCCACATGCCCTCATGAGGATTGGATTTAGGACTCCTTGGCTGCCCTTAATTTTGAATATATCTCAGTGTCTTTACTCTCGTCATTGGTTGCATTGGGGATGGTAGATTGGAATTAACTTGCCGGGATTCCAATAATGTCTCAGTAGAATTATAAATAGAACTTTTTGGATTGTTAGGAAGACTAGAGAAGGGATTACAGTACTTGGATTACCGTACTCAATATTTGGGTTTACAATAAGTGGCCACTTCTTTAAGACCTGAACTGAGGGAGTAACGGCAGAACCAGCCAAAAAAAGTTGTACCCAGAGGAATAATTGCAGACAGAAGTGGTGACATGTGGGACACACCCAGATGATGGGGAAGATGAGGAGCTTGTTACCAAATGTGGGGAGAAACTGTGGAAATCTGGAAAGTGTGGAGACTTGAAGAGAAAGAGTGAAGCATGAGATCATTTGGGAGAAGAATAGAACAAAGAATGTGGTGAGGAAACGTTATGATTCTTCTATGCACTAGCTGAATGAATTATGCCACATAGTTTGGCTTCTGTATTCGTCAGCGTCCTTATCATTAAAATGGGAATACTTACCGAATTGGACTATTCTGAGGAGGACATGAGTATTAAGCTGTTAGGATAGCATTGAATGAATGAAAGATTATGTATTGTTTACTTAGACTAGTAAGGGCTTACCATAACATTTATTGATGGAAATATACCTGTGATGAATTTAATGAATATGTCACAAAGAATATGTGTCTTTTAATCATATATTTTCAACAAATCTAGATACAGAAACAGAAACTGGAAAAATGTACTCCATTATCCCTGGATTAGGAGGTTACAGATCATGCTAACATTTTTTCACATCTCTGCTTCTAAAATTATCTATAGTGAACTTTTATAGTAAGAAAAAATGAAAGTATATTGAAATATGTAATGAAAGAATAGTGTAAAATAATACTACCTCAAAAAAATAATACCCTCTTGGGTATCTTCCCAAAAGAATTAAAAACATCATACCACAGCAATATGCGTGCACATATGTTTATAGCTGCACAGTTCATGATAGCCAGATCTTGGAAACAACCTAAATGCCCCTCGACTGAGGAATGAACAGAAAAGATGTGGTATTTCTTTATAATGGAATACTACTCAGCTATGATAAACGATAAACTAGGCATTTTCACTCTTAAATGAATGCACCTTGAAAATATACTTCTCAGTAAACTAAATAAGTCACACATAGGTAACCATCGTATTGTTGCACTTGTGTGACAACTGAAAGAAAATCTATGTATGTATATAAAAAGTTAGTTAAGATAGTTAAAGAAAAAGAATTTTGAATGAAAACTAGTTTTTACAGGGTCATTTTCAGATTTCACTTTTAATGTGAAATGTTCTTTTGAAAATGATATAGCAGTCATAACCAAAAAAAAGGCAGTCATATAGCTGGTTTCTCCTGATTCATTGAAGGGAAAGTTTCGTGCTAATAATTTTCTGGACAAAGTCATGTCTATATCTCATACTCTAAACAACTACTGTGAATATTACAATATACAGTGTGTTGATTAATATTACTCTCCTACTGGCCTGTTGTGAAATTCTGTTCTACTTTAACCTCTTACTTTTTTTCCTGTTTAAAATTTAAAAAATAATAATACCACCTCTTCTTCTTTGGCACTGTTCCATACTCTGCTTCCCAGTTGCCATGAACTGAGTACCTCTGTCTCATGAGGCCCCTCCACCATGATATCTCTGCCTTGGAGCCAGCCAACTGTGGACTGAATCCCCAGAAACCATGAATCAAATCAAACCTCTCCTCCCTTAAACTATGCATGTTGGGTGTTATATTTTAGCAACTGAAAAGGTGTCTTATACAGACAAGAAAGAATCAGGTCAAGATCCATTCAACATCTACATCAGCAGCCAGGTACACAGACCAACGTTTATTTATATAAATTCAAAAGCATGTGTGTGCACAAACATCCCATGTGAGTGGAATGAGTCTTGGTCAGTCTGGACTGCTGAAGAAAATGCTGTAGCCTAGGGAGCTTAGGAAGAGGAACTCTGACGTCTCACAGTTTTGGAGACTGCAAAGCCCAAAATGCACAGGGAGATTTGGTGTCCGGTTCACAGCTCATACCCCCTCGCTGTGAAGAGGCAAGGCAGCTGTCTGGGCTTCTTTGATAAAGGCATTAACCTGATCCTTAAGGGCTCTGCCCTCATAGCTGTGCCCCTCGCAAAGGCCCCACCTTCTAATGCCAGCACACTAGTCATTAGGTTTAAACTTATGCATTTTGAGAGGACATGAACCTTCTGACCACAGCAGAAAAAACCCCAACACACATAGCAATCAATTGTTCACAAGATTTTCCAGCACTGGCCTCACTGACTTGAAAGTTTCTGTTAGCCTACAATTGAAGGAAAAGAAGGAATGCCACCACCTAAAACACTGAATGTGAGAGGAGTATCACCGCCCTGTGCAAACCGTTTAAAAAGAATACACAGTAAGTCTGGGAACTCAGCAACACGGCAGACTTTGCTCTTGCTTGTCACTACAGAATGTAGGTGTCACTCGTGTATTAATTCACTTATCCCACAAATATTCCCAGACTGTCTGTTCCAAGCAGGCGTTCCATGGAAGCCTCGGCTAGTGTGCTCAGCAGTTCACTGGAAAGCACTTTCTTTCCCCTCAGACCATCATTCACTAACACTCAGCATTAACAAAGGAAAACACCCTGAAGACGATTTAGACAAGAGGAAGGATCTCAGGGGAGAGGGGGACGTGCAATAAGGGAGAGTAAGGAGGGGATGGATAGGGTCAAAGTTTGTTACATGTATATATGAAAATGTCACAATGTAACCCAATACTCAGTATGATTAATTGCACTAATAAAAAAAGTCCCTACCTTCAACCACACACTGCTGCATAGACAGAAATCAGAGTCTTTGTTCATGTTGCCTAAACAAGGAGCAGATTTTATATTCTCCCTTATTAAAATCCAATTAACTTTACACACATAAACACACTTATGTGTATGGACGATGAGGAGAGTAAGAATCTATGAAGGTAAGTGCAATCAAAAGGTCTAATACTCAGCTGGTATTTGTGTAACTGAGGGCTTTTTATCTCAGAGATACAGAGATTTAAGAAAGAAAACAAACAGCAAAAAAGGTTTGTGAAGATGACCATAAATGGTGGTTAATTCTCTGCTTTTTCCTCAGAGGACACCTTGTTTCGATCGTGATGATTGCTTCTTTCTCCTTCTTCCAATGTTAGGAGAAGCCTGCAGCATCCTCTATTACGGAAGGCGCGCTTTGTAATGGAGTCATTATCCTGCCGAGGACTGAGTAAAAGAAAGTGATCCCTCTTTCCTGTACTAAAGTGCCTGCTCCTCAACTCAGTATTAAAATGTGAGCTCATATAGCTCCTTGTTCTAATTTTCCTTATCAGCCTCCACAGGGCCCATTTCAGGTTGTCTGTGAAGTGTTCAAATGCAATTGTGTTCTTGAATAAAAAGGAGAAACTAAATTAGAGCCTCTTAAGACCATTATATTGTCTTATTTAGTGACACTGTTTTCCTCACCATACTGAGCAATGAGCTAAGTGTTCTTCCTTAGTAATAATAATAATATCCACATTTAACAAGCACTTTACACTGTGCAAAGCACTTTTGTATACGTTATCTCTTTTGAGCCATAGAGAAGCTGAAGCAGATTCAGAGGGTATTAAGATCATCAGTTGACACCATTAGGTTATAGCTTTCAAACTTCAAAGCCAGGCCATGCAAGCCAAAGACCTGGGAAAGCAGCAGAGCTGTACTACCTTTGGGGGCCAAGTACCTGCCACAGACCTTTCCAGATCATCAGGGATGACCACTGTCCTCCCTGTCCCTCTATATGGAGGCCTCCTAATCTCAGCTTACACGATCAGCCTTCGAGAGAACAAAAACCAATCAGAAAAACCACCAAGGGGGACATCATGTTAACGGTATGCACATGAATCCTTGTTACTAACCCACAAATTAAGCAGGGTAGGTCACTTTCAAAGGATTTGAGTTTTTGAACAGCTGCTTTAGCAATGTGGATTCATGTGATAGTTTTGTAACCTGTTCAGATATTGTACCACAGGACAAGAAAAGTCCACATTTTACAGAACATTTCAATATTGTCGCAAATGATCTCTGTGAATAATTCTAGTTGGTTTATTTGCTGGTCTTTTAAAAAAAAAGTTAATCTTAAAAATATTTCAAACAATTCTCCAACATATTTAAACTACCTGAAGTGTTGTCCTGCTTTATGTAGCTCCTTGCAGGTGATGTTTTATGATGCTCATACTCACCACGATGGGACTCTGGACATGCTATCCCAAACCACAGCACCTTGGCATAGGAATAATTTAAACTGAAGGAATTTGAGAAGCCGCTTGCATAGCAGGGACTTTCTAACCTCCCCTGGAAGCTGCTCATAAAACTCTCCATGAAAGGCTCCCTTCCTGAATCCACAGGGGAAAATGTCCTTGGTTCTGAAAATGAGGGGATGCAAATGAACACACGCAGCTGTTGTTAAACATCCCTGCTTAAGTACTCGTAGCTCAGACCCTTTGCTCCATGCTACTTCCCGTAGTTTGTGCACTTCACCAAATCTTTAGGGGTAACCATGGGAGGGGTCATCTTCTTACAAAAGCCTCTGTGTCGTGTAAAATTTATACTGTTAGATTTGTATGTTTTTATCTTGTTAATCTGTTTCTAATTCTCTCTCTCTCTTTCTCTCTTTATTTTTTGACACTGGTACTAGGTATTAAATCCAAGGCCTTTGCATTGAGCTACATCTCCAGCCCTTTTTTTATTTTTAATTTTCAAGGTTCTTGCCAAGTTGCTAAATTGCCCAGGCTGGGCTTGAATTTATGACCCTCCGCTTCAGCCTCAAAGAGTCCTAAGATTACGGTTCTGCACCACCAAGCCCGCCTGTTAGTCTGTCTTTTGTTACAAGGGACAGCCAATAAACTTCAAATGCATGGAAGGAAAAGATATTTTTTCTTTCACTCACTTGACTAACTTCACTGATCAATATATATTTTAAGTGTGAGGCTCTCTTCAAGCAGCATGTGCAGAGATGACTTCCAGACATGGCAGCTGCTCAGTGTAGGCAAGGCGCACCATGGGCAAGGCCCCTATTATGGGCCAGGACTCCGTGAGAGTGCAACACAAGGACAAAATTACAAATTCTTGCTCAGATTGCTCAAACACTTACATGGCAAAGAAACTAAGTAACTAGGAGAATATTTGTGTTGCTGATTTGATGGTGAAAGGGTTTAGGAAATGCCACCCCAAGGCATGCCAACCCAGCATGCCGACTACTTCAAGCCAAGGGCCCTTGGAGAGCAGCAAACACAAGGACGGGCTTTCTCTGTCCCCACTTCACCCTGTGAGGATGGAGCCCCATCAGCTGGCCTTGACCCTCTTCCAGTGTTTCATGAACCAGGCAAGATTGACTCTCATTTTAAAGGAAGACTAGAGGTCAGCAGACAAACTCTACCACAAGTCAGCATCTGTGTCTCTCAGGACCCACTCATCTGTCCCCAGAATCATTTACTCTCCCCTTCGCTGCCTATTTTTCTCTCTGGCCTCTCTGATGAAGAAAGTGTATCAGCACCCACATCTCCACTTGGGCATTAGTGTTCGTTCTCCCTCCCTGTGACACGCCTGAGCACGTAAGAGTTCTGTGCTCCTTCTCTCTTGCTAATCTGCCTGTTGTTAATTTCACAGACTTAGTGTTACAGTTTGGATCTGGACTTTCCCCTAAACTTCGTGTGTTAAGGTGTGTTCTCTAGCTGGTGGTGCCTTGAGAGATGGCAGAAACTTAGGAGATGGGACCTACTTGAAGGAAGTGGGTCATAGAACTATGTCCAAGGCTGAACTTTGTCCCTAGCCCCTGGCTCTCTCTACTGCCTTTCCTTCTCCCCCTCTGTTTTGGTTACTTTTCTTGTTGCTGAGACAAAATACCGAACACCCAAAGTTTTGGAAGGAAAGGTTTATTTACCTTGCAGTTTGTGGAAGTTTGAGTCCATAATCAGCTGACTCCAAAGCAGGGTGGCATGACAGAAGGGCAACAGTTCATGGCGGTGAAAGACAGCAAAAGCAACAAGATGGGGGAGGGAGAGAGAGAAGGAGAATACCCTTTGTGTCCCTTTATTCTATACAGGCAACCCACCTTAGGGCAGGCGTAGCACTCAGACCCTTAATCCCAGCATTGGACCATCCATCCATCACGGACTCTAGAAGCCCACCCCCGTGACTGCATGAGGCTTTGGGGGGACATCTAGACACAAACCATAACACTCTCCTCCTCCTTCTTCCTTTTCCTCTCCTGCCACTCTGCATCTCCCTCCTTCCATTCTCCTCTCTCGCCCTCTCTCCCTGCTGCTTCTGCCTCTCTCTCTCTCTTCTCTCCAGCAGCCGTAAATCGAGCAGCTTTCCTCCCCTGCACTCTTCTGCCATGACGTTTCTGCCTCAGCACAGGCAGGCACAGGGAAATGGAGCTGACCCACTGCGACCACACCTCTGAAATCAGGCGCCCAATTAAATTCTCCTTAGAGGGGACTTTTCTCAGGTATTTTGTCACAGCTTTGAATGATGCTTTTGTATAGAATCTTAAAGAATCATGTTTCTGTCCTTCACAAGCCTTCTTTCCAGTTTATAGCCATTGGTATTATCTGGCTAATATTCCATAACTTCCACTAACTACAAAATTTTGAAAACAAGTACACATGTGATTTTTATCTCCTTTGTATCGTTAGTAGCTGTACTAAGTAGTAGCAGCTCAGCAAATATTTGTCAAGTGAATCAATGGAGAGACACAGTGAGTATGCTCAAGACTCAGTTTCAGAGTCGTTGGCTTTTAACCACGTGTTAGCTAGTTTCTCTGATGGTGATACAATATTAAAAAGTTTATAGAAATATTTCTTTCCACATTTTTTTTGTTCTTAATGAGGTATAAACATGCAATGGTCTTATATACTCTCTGTCTCTCTGTCTGTCTCTGTCTCTGTCTCTCTCTCTCTCTCTCTCTCTCTCTCTCTCTCTCTCTTCTTCCCCACCCACCTTATGGTGCTAAGGATCAAACCTCATGCATCCCAGCCAAGTGCTCTAACTGCTAAGCCACATCTCAATCCCTCGCTGTCTGTACTTGAACATATTGACTTTCTCTTCCTTTCCAGCTTATAGGTAAGAGGAGTAGAGAGAAAGGGTCCCTTTGTTGGTGAGTGCTGCTGTATCCAAGGCTCCTCTACTCGGGTGGCAGGCATGGCGGGGGCGCCTGTGCCTCCAAGAAGAGGGGTGTGAGGCACTGGCCTCCTTATGTGGGAGGTCCGCTCCAGATCAGCTCCTCTGGACACTCCCTTAATGCCTACTTTTGGTGATCCCCCCTCAGACTCTTGTCCTGGGAACCAGTCCTTTTAGGCAAATACAAAGAAAGTACGATGGCCCAAACCAAGCTACTTTCCAAAGTAGCCACTTGTCAAGGAGAATTTTCTTTCATGGTAGTATGACCAGTGGTTCTTTTCCACAAAAAGGAAGAAAAAAAAGAGAATGTATAAAACTGTCAAATACAAATCCTTCAGGTTACTAGACATCTTTTTTGTTGTTGTTGTTGTTGTTGTTGTTTTTGGGATTTTTTTTCTTTTGCTTTTTGAGACAGGGTCTCATTATGCAGTTCAGGCTAGACATGAGCTCACTGTGTAGCCCAGGTTGGTCTCAAACTCACAACAATCCTCCTGCCTCAGCCTCCCAAGTGCTGGGATTACAGGCGTGAGCCACCATGTCCAGTGGTCACTAGACATCTTCACTCCAAGTTATTGATCTTTCCTAATCTTCTCTTCCATCTGATTTTTCTGACCTTTGTCCTTTACATTCAAATCCCTGCCAGGTGATTAGAGGCCTGAAACCAATCAACTTCCTGTTGTAGAGCTAATAAGTACCACTGATGTAACAGATCCTCCAATCTGGATGACACATTTTGAAGTCTACTGGGCCCTTCAAAGTCTTACACAAAAGGAAGAGGAAGAAATGGAAATTTTGAGCACTATTGAAAATCAGTGAGGGAGGTGTTTTAGATGTGAAAAGAAGGATTCTTTCAGTCCTTCTGAAGTCTATAATTTATCTAAATAGCTCCCTCTTCTCCCTCCTAAAAGCATTGAAATCTATATTTGCACTAAAGGAGAATTAAATAACTTTATTTTTGTGACACATTTTGAGATAATTGGAGACCTCCTGATGTGCCATAAAACTAAAGATTGAAATTCCCTGTACTAAATAATTTGGTGGAAAGCTTATACAGGTAAGATACTTCCAAAATAAGAACAAATATCCAAAGCTTCCCTCCAGAGCTTTGCTTTTGAGCCTTAAATTATTTTGATCCAGTTTCATTGGAGCCTTTTATGACAACTAAGGTAAAATTGCTAGAGACCCTATAAATTACATGGCATATTACAATAAATTTAACATTAGTCTCACGTTAGTTGGAAATTGAGTCTTTGAATAGATTAAAGGTCTCTGAGCGCCACCTCCTGGTATGATGTGTAAGCTCATGCAATTTGCAATGAGTATTAGGGAACCAGATTTCATATTACCAAGTGGAAACCAAGAACAGTTAATTTTTTAACAAAATTAATTAACATACATACAAATGTGTGCATTCCTTTCCTGAGACAATTCAAAAAGTTCTAAGTGGAAAATTATCTGAGTTTTGTGCTAGAAAATCTGGTTTGGTAGAATGCATCAGGCCCTGGGTTCAACCCCCAGCACTACAGGAGAGAAAGAGAGAGATAGAGAGGAAGGAAGGAAGGAAGGAAGGAAGGAAGGAAGGAAGGAAGGAAGGAAGGAAGGAAGGAAGGAGAAAGAAAGAGAGAAAGAGAAAGAAAGAAAGAAAGAAAGAAAGAAAGAAAGAAAGAAAAAAGGAGGGAAGAAAGAAAGAAAGAGGGATGGGAGGAGAAGGGTGTGGAGGGGAGGGAAGAGAAAAGAGTGCTCAAGCTGCCTTGGCTTTGCTCGCTTTCAGCCACGGGACTATAAACAAGTTTTTAACATCACTAATCCTTAGGTTCCCGATATGTAAATATTGGATTGAAAAATGATTCTTAATGAAATAGAATGCTATAATCTCTGGGAAACAATGGAAAAATAACGAGGGATCTGGTGTTCAGGGCATTCCACCCAACACCCCAAATCATGACACCTGAGCACTGGAAAAGGTAGAAGTCAGAAGGTCGCGCTCCTCTCCCCCTCATTGTTTCTCCTCTAACGCAGGCTATAAAACCCCAGTTGAGAAACGAACACACTGCTGAATGTATTCATTATTGAGAAAGAACAATTAATACTCATATGATTAGATCAATTTTACGTGTCTATATCTATTAATGTAAACAACCATTTTAAAGATAACAATACGCAATATTGCAACCATTGTCAAGTTTCTATCATTCTGTTTTGTAAACCTGCAATGTTACTGTTGTGCGTTCACTCTAGTTATTTGTCTCTTTTGCTTTTTGTCTTTGTTATGTGTCTTTTTTTTTCGCTTAAATAAATTTAAAAAATAAATAAATAAATAAAAATAAAATAAAATCCCAGTTGACTTTCCTGCTGTAAAGATCACAAGACTCGCATATGTCCTGTACCCGGGGAGTCACAAGGCTGAGTGTTAGTTGAGTATCTAGGGTACTTTGAGTTTAGTAGGGAGAAAGGATTGTCAGCAGGATTCAAAGCCTTTAACAACCACGAGTGTGATCCATAAACGAGAAGACTTAACAGTGAAAGGGCAGGACAGAAAATGGAATGGCAAATGGCATCAGTCTCAAAGCAGGTTTCCTTATTCAATCCTCTCCCCAATCTCCCTCGCCAGCCCTCCCTCTTCTTTGCTCTCTCTCCCACCCCCATGTGTATGTGTCTGTGTATCTGTCCTTCTCCCTGTCTTCCCAAAAGTCTTAGTGTACTTCTCAACTTGAAAAACTCCAAATGCAAGCTGGGTGTGGTGGCGCACACCTTTAATCCCAGCACTTGGGAGGCTGAGGTAGGAGAAGCGTTGTGAGTTCAAGGTCGGTTTGGGCTACAACGTGAGCAAGTCCAGCCTGAACTACATAGTGTGACCCTGCCTCAGAAATTAAAAAAAAAAGAAAGAAAGAAAGAAAGAAAATAGGGCCAGGAGTTTGGCTCAGTGGCTTAAGTGCCTGATTGGCAGGTGTGAGGTTGTGAGTTTGATCCCTGGTACCGACAAAAAAAAAAAAGAAAAAAAAACTCCAAATGCACAAAGGCCAACCATGCACACATCTATTCCCACAAACGCAAGCACAAGCAGAGACAAATTCAAAAGCCTTGAACTTGGGAAAGTTTCAAGTTTATTTTCAGAGGTGCATGAAACAGCAGACCGGCCATTAAGATACAGTAGTGCTTTAATTTTTTGAAAAAGTCAAACTCCTGGAAAATTTTTGCCAAATGAATCAGGCAATAGCATAAATTTCCTGACTTTTAATTCAGCCTTACTCCCCTTATAAAAAAGAAGTTGACTACTGATGGTCTAGAACCCACACGAAATCAGACCAGACACTGCCGCGAGAGTGAAGCTTTATTAGGCAGGAGGTGGGCTGCCTTGTGGACTGAGACAGCCGCCGTTTGTTTCGGGGAAAGAATTTTTAAGGGTTGTTCTGGGGAGAGTGCTCATGGGCTGGGACAGCCAGGGGGGCTCTGTGGGGAGCCAGGGGCGAGCAGCAGTGTGTGCCAGTGTTGTCATCAGGTCCTCTCCTGGGCAGGGATGACTTTTGTGGTTGGAATAGTTCTGGGAAGTTTCTTTTCTTGCAACCCAAATGAACAGGCTGACCCTTCAACTACATTAAAATACATTTTAATAAAATTGCAGTTAGTGTTATTTTATGTGACAGGACATGACATTCCATCTTAGAGCATTCAGCAGATTGACTAGAATTCTCTGACCTTCCCCCCAAAACAGGTCATGAAACATGCTTAGACAAACACTCCTCTTCCTCTCTCTTCACATATTAACCTGGCCTGCCTCTGCAATAATTTGAAGTAGGAAGTTAAACTTAAATTGCCTCTAAATCTACATTTTTCAAATTCAAGCTACAGAGAGAGCTTCCTTTTCCCTAATCTCCTCTTTCTATAAAGTAATTTGGAACCAAGAGAGAATTGACTTCATTTGAATCCCAGGGAGATCTCAGTATATTTGAGTTCTGTCTCTTCACCACAATAGACCTTGTATGTTAGATTCCAGTCCTTAAACCCTACCCCAAAACGTGTAGTTTTATTCTTGGGAAAACAAATTTTCTTTCCTTGCTGTTCCCTGGACACAAATGAAATGAAGATTATTAAAAGGCCAAAATAGTTTTGAAAACCGTAACTATTATGCCCAGCTTTAACTAATTAACCCTCCAACTGAAAAAAATGACAGGGTTAATTAGTTCAAGTGGGTTACATATTTTAGTTTGGGCAAAAGAAAAAAAGAAGAGCTTTGAAGATTACATTCTTTTGCCATCTTGCAGTTTGATTCCCACACTGCAATATGTTAAATCTTTCCTATAAATGCTACATAGATGTATTGTTGATATGTATAAATTTAATATTTCTTAGCACATATGCAAAAGTGCTATTTAAAACTACCAGATGATTGCATGTTGTCCTAGTTTCAAAAATGTCAGATACTCAAATGCTCAGTGTTCAGATGCCTCTAAAAAGGGGGATGTTGGCCGGTAACCAGCTCAGGTCTGGGAGGCAGCGGCCAGCCCTGCCCCTGCACACACACCAGTCGCATCAAGGATGCTTCCTGCCACTGGTAGCCAGCATGAGCTAAGAAAAGCAGCAGCCAGCCCCACACCAGTGCATCCAGTGGCCACTGTCAGATACCCATAGCCAGCACTGGCCAGCAGAACCAAAGAGTCACACTTCAGAGAAATTGTAGCCAACTCAGGAAGTACCTGGGACTCCACTACCTGCTTCTCTGGAAGAACCCAGGAAAATGTCAAGATGAAGAAGCAAAAAGCAGTCTCTGGCCACCAACTGATGCAGAGTAAGTCCAGGAAATGTAAACATGGAAGAGATTGGGAGTTGCACACCTGAAGTTTCTGAAGTGATGGCAACTGAAGTAAAAAAAACCAACTTCATGAGGCTATAAAAGAAATTAGAACAGAAATACTATCTCAGGTAAAAGAAGAAATGTAAAACATAGTAAAAGAACTGCTAAGCATCTCTAAAGAAGACATAGATAAAAAATAGAGGAGCATAGGAAAATGAGGGAAACTTTGAATGAACAATATAAGAAAGATTTAGAATGCATGAAACAGATTCAAAGAGATACCCAGGAAATTAAAAAGTCCATTGAAAGCTGGCAAAACAGTTTGAAAGAAACTGAAGATAGACTTCCAAACCTTGAAGACAGGATTGCAACTAGCAATCATGAAAGGAAATATCTCTAAAAAATAACAAGGAGCCAGGAAATAACAATTCAGTGGCTGCAAGATGGCACAAAGAAAAATAATTTAAGAATAATAGGTGTCAGAAAAAAAGCAGGGGTCAACAAAAATGACACAAAAAGTCTATTTAAGGACATAATAGCAGAAAACTTCCCAAGCATGGGAAAAGGACATGACATTCAGATAAGTGAAGCATATAGAACTCCAGCTAACCATAACCAAAATAAATTTACACCCAGACATATAATAATCAAGGTCCCAGATATTCAGCAAAATAACAGAATATTACAAGCTGTTAGAGAAAAGAAACAGGTCACCTATAAAGGAAAACCCATCAGAATCTAGAGAGACTTCTCAATATAAACCATCAAGTCAAGAAGAGATTAGAATGAAAAATTTCAAATCCTGAAAAATTTCAACTTCCAACCCAGACTGATGTACCCTGCAAAACTATCTTTCAAAATTAACAAAGAAACAAGATACTTCCATGACAAAGAACAACTGAAGGAATTTATGACCACCAAGCCAATCCTACAAAGAATACTGAAGGACGTTTTAGAGACAGATAAAAAAAAACCACAGCTCCAGAAACAGTGGCAGAAGGATATCACCAAGTGGGACAGACAATTGAATAGAGAGGAAAAGTAGGCAGCCAACAGCAGGAAAACAGCATGGCAGAGACGAGGCAGTGCATGTTAGTTATAACCATTAACACAGATGGCCTCAATTCATCAATAAAAAGAAACACAGGCAAAGTGGATCAGGAGACAGGATCCATCAATATGCTTTATACAAGAAACACATTAAACTCAAAAGGGGGTTTATAGACTGAAAGTCAAAGGAGAGAGAACAATGCTCTATGTGACAGGGAACCAGAAAGAAGTGGGTGTAGCTTGCCCGTTAGCTACAGTGGACAAGAAAGATACGGCATTTTTATCCAATGGAAAGCTACTCAGCTATAAAGAAAAATAACCTCATGCCTCTTGTAGGTAAATGGATACAACTTACAATCATGTTCATGGATGAAATGACCCAGAGCCACATGGGTGAACATCATATTATCTCCCTAGTACAAAAAAACTAAAGGAGTTAGTAGAATTCAAAATACACATTACATATTGTAAAAATGAAAAGGGAGAAAGTGTCTAAAAAGGGCAGACAGTGGCCATTGTTAATCTATCATCGGGACTTGAGTCCTGTATTGTTTTCATTGAGCTGTTTAGTTTGGTCTTATTCTATTTCAGTTTGCCTAATTTTATTATATTTGATGGCATAGACAGTTATTTCAAAGATAACAAAATATATTATGGTAGCCATTATTGATATTCGATCACCTTGTTTTGAAACCCTGTATTGCTTTCATTCTTTTGTTTTGAGTGATTTTATCCTATTTAGGTTTGATTGTGTTATGACTGATTATATAAGCAACTGCTTAGAAGACAACATGAGGCATTATAGTAATCAGTGTTGTTTTACTATGTATTGCTTCCATTGTTTTGTTTTTTATTGGTTTTATTCTGTACTATTTTGTTTGATTATATTATGCCAGATGGTATGGGCAGTTATTTTGAAGATAACAAGAGGTATTATAGGGGAAAGGTGGAAAGAAGGAAGGGAAAAGGAAAAAGACATAAATTTGTATATAGGTATACATAAGATAATTAAAATTACTATACTACTAAATGCATTAGTTACTGAAAAAGAACAGTTAATACTCATATGATTAGATCAATTTTACATGTCTATATCTGTTAATCTAAACAACCCCTTTGAAAGTAACGATAAGCAATATTACAGCCACTGTCAAATTCAAGTCATCTCATTTTGTAAATCTATAATGTTACCGTATTGGATTTGTTGTTATTGTTGTTTGTCTCTTTTGCTTTTTGTTTTTCTTTTCTGTGTCTTTTTTCTCTTAAATAAAAAAAAATTTAAAAAAAAAAAAAAAAAGAACACTGACCTGAGAGACTAAAGGCAAAAGGAACATGAAATAGCTATTGGGGAAAGAAAATAAAAAGAAACAATTTTTTTTTTTACTGACACTTATTTCTAGTTGCAAAAGCAAGATAGAATCTTTTTTTAAAAATATATCACATGTTTCATTTTAAATACACTTTTTTGCACTCTTTACCTTTAAAATAAATAAAGTACCTTGTAATAAACAGATTACCTTGTAATTCTTTCATGGAGAACACCAACAGAGTCACTGTAACACTGAAAGAATTGAGACCATTTATTTCAGTTGCCTTCTTTAGGATAAGAAGAGTGTATTTATAATAAATATTTACATTGATTGAAACATTTTAGAAGTTTATATCCAAGAAGATAAATGCAGTTATTAAATAGTCCAAGCTTGGTTGTGATGGACCTATATTTGAGTATTAGCAATTTGCCTATTCCCTTGCCAGAGGGACCCTGAACAGTGGTTCTGCTGATGCTCAGTGTGTTCTTTGCAGTTTTTAGCATTCTATACAAGGTGGTAAAAGTGGAAGTTAAGATAATAATAGCAAGAAATGCAATGTAACTAGGGTTGCTAGGGACACGAGAGGCATCACTAATTGTAGAGACTTCATTGTCTAGCTCTGAGTCTACTTGAGAGCACCATGTTCCCCAGGTATCTAGTTCACTAACTCTATCCAAACACTATCATCTAATCACTACCCTTCTAATCAGTTCTTCTTCAGCTTTATGAAAATTTCCATTTAATAACAACAATCTCTTTACTGTTATTAAAAAAATTATTGGTATCATATCTATTTTATATGTATATACACACATATATATATATATATATAGTGGATACATATATATGGCAATCCTTTCAAAGAAACATGAAGAAAAATTAGCTGTAATATGGGTTTCATGTGTGGGTACTTTTGGTACACACTTGTCATACAGCAAAAATTCTTGTTTTTATGCACAGTCTGAACTTGTCTGCTTGGATTGCATTCCAGTTCTCTGAACAAAAAAAAATGGAGAAACCACTGTATCTAATTTCAAGATTTATTAACCACTTACCAGTCCAATTATTTAAATACAGTATGTCCAGTGCATATCTTTAATTTTTATAAAATAACAGGAAACATAAAATGATTTTGTCAAATTTATTCAATGTAAGGATTGACTGGTTGAAATGACACCTCCCTGAATGATGCTTGGGATGGTTAGTACGTAAACAAATGCACTGCTCAAGTGATGCTCTTGGCAAAGTGTTATATGGTTAAATACATGTACTAATCAAGACTGGGTGACATTGGTAGATATAGACACATGGGTCAACCAATACAGAATCCAGAAATAGATCAAAAGAAATATACACAACTGACTTTTTCACAAAATGCAACACTATTTTAGAAGGTGACATACAGGACAATCTTTGGGACCTGGAAATCAATAAATAATTTGTGCAACACTAAAAGGATGATCTGTAAAAGAAAAATAATAAATTATACTTCACCAAAATTAAAAACCTTACTCTTGAAAAGGCCTTCTTATAATGATAAGAAAAAACACGAGAAAACATTTTACTGAAAAGGATACATAGGTTGCAAGTAGATTTATGAGACAATGTTCAACATTATTAGTTACTAAAAATACAAACTAAGTTCAAGAAGACTATCACTACTTATTAAAGTATTTTTTTCATAAGTGACAATATTAAATTCTGGTGAGGAGTCAAGGAAACCAAATATGTAACTTCCCAAATTATGATTTTGTTCTGGGAGAAAGTTCATAAATTGGGTTTGTTTGTAAATCTGACAGTGTAAGTCTTATATGCCTTTGATACAAATACACAATGTAAAGCATAAAAAACTCAAAACAAAATACTGTTAGTAAACTATTTTTACTTTTACAGTTACCTTAAAATGGTAAGGCAGACACATGAGCTACTTCCCCAGTTTGTATCTATGGATGGTCCTAATGCAAGTTCCACTCATATCTGTGAAAGTTCACAACTCAAATGTTCGTAAGTCAGGGACTTACTGTAGCTCATAAATTGATTGGGAGAATGCAAAGTGGTATAACCACTCTGGAAAAGTTTAGTAGTTTATGAGAAAAAGGTAAACATATACTTACCAAATAGACATTTGCCAAAAAGACATAAAAACTTACATTTATGCAAAACCTTGTCAACATTTTTTTTACTTTGTTTTGTATTATAGAACCAACCCAACAGGTCACAGTATGCCAGACAAGCACTGTACCACTGAGCTATACACCCAGCCTGATAACAGACAGCATTTATTTCATCTGTATTAGTGGTACATTCATAAGAGGTAATACTACCCAGCAATAAAAAGTAATGAACTATTGATATATACAGCAACTTGGATAGATTTTAATGACAAGTGAAAAAAGTGAAAGGCAATATAAATGATTCCACTGACAACAATGTCTAACTCATATTACAGAGATGGAAAACAAATTAAGAGGTTAAAAATGATTGAATCTAAGTGGGTATAACTCTAAAGAGGTAGCGTGAACAACTTAGTGATGATGGGATATTTCCATTTATTTATTTATTTATTTATTTATTTATTTATTTATCTTTTTGAGACAAGGTTTCACTATGCAATTCAGGCTGCCCTTGAACTCACTTTGTAGCCCAAGCTGGCCTTAAACTCACAGTGATTCTCCTGCCTCAGCCTCCCCAATATTAGAATTAGAGTCATGTGCCATCACATCTGGCTAGTTCCATATTTAGGAATGTGGTAGTGGTAACAAAAATTTACACACACAGCAAAATGACATGGAACTGTACGTATACATTTTATACATACCTTATTTCTCATTTTTTGTATTGTATAGTTACACAAGATGTAACCACTGAAAGAAATTAAAGCTGTACAAGCCATACAGCAAATGAATAGATTAAAAAAACAATGCACTATTTGCTCACCAATAAAATGAAGGATTACAAGCACCATTAAAAACTACTGGGGGAAGCTAGGTGCAGTAGTGCAGGCCTGTAATCCCAGCACTCAGGAGGCTGAAGCAGGAGGATCGTTGCAAGTTCAAGACCAGCCGGGGCTACAAAGTGAGCTTAAACCCAACCAGAACTGCAAAGCAAGATCTTGTCTCAAAAAAATAAAAAATAAAAAATAAATATAAATGAATAAAAAATAAAAACTACTGTGGGTAAGGGCCATGATGGATTAATGGGTACTGAATTTGTCCTCCAACAACAAACCATTGGAGTATTAAAAGTAACTGTGTGCACTGGTCAACAGTGCAGGGTTGAAAGATATGACAATGAATGATTGCAGTCACCTGATTTTATACCTGAGGGCACTTTTCAAAACTGGGCACAAGGAGCAGAAGTTCAAAAATGAGCAGAGGTCTCGCTGTGCAAACAAAGCAGATAATAATTTGAGACTGTTAAGAGGACAGGAATTGTGAAGTCAGAGTACCAGAAAAGATAAGAATCTGTTGAAAAAGAGCTCCAGAAAGCGCTATGGGATGCCCAAGAGCAATTGTGTGAAACAGAACTTCCTACAGTAGAAGTATATACAGCTTTGCTGTCTACCCATGATAGCTACCAGCATCATGTGCTGTTGAGGACTTGAAATGTGGTAAGTGCAAAAGAGAAACTAAGTTTGTTTTGGCCAGCCATGGTGGCACATGCCTAAAATCTTAGTACTTAGAAGACTGAGGCAAGGGGACTGCCACCAGTTCAAGCCTAACCTGAACTATATATGGAGATCCTGCATCAAAAACAACAACAAAAACAGTAAGAAAACATTTTATTTCATTTAAATTAACTTTAAATGACTATAACTTATGGTTTGTGGCAACTGTATTATCCATCAAAGCCCTTGAGTTAGGCACTGAGGATACAAATACATATAGCTAGATTCTATGAAACCTTACAGGAGCCTATAAGCGGAAGACAGAATACATACAAAGTGGAAATTTCAGGAGATGTGGTTCTGAACAACCAGAGTGGAATTTCCACTGAACAACCTACATTTTCAGTTTAGAGAAACAAAGCTTACTCTTAAAGAATCAGGCTTCTGTAGCTCTAGGACAGTTTTTAACCATGGAAATATTGACAAGTTTTGCAGACTCTCTGACCTCTTCACTCCAGATAACTGTTGAAATCACACATGTACCAGTTTAACAACTAAAATGTTCCCAAACATTAATAAAAGTCCACTGAAAAATGAAATTATCCTTGGTTATGAATCACTATTCTAGAATGATGGGTTCTGCTCATATGGAACTCTGCCAGAGTTAACACGGAGCCTGCCCAACATGGTGCTGGGCCCTAGAATGACAGCATGTCCCTCCAGTACTAACTTCCGTGTTCTCCCAAGCCCAAAATAAACTTCCTGGTCTTCTTTTGTGTGCATGCCAAAGATCCTCCAGTGCTCTCCCAACACCATGATACAGTTTCCACCAGCAGCCCAACTCCATAAAAGCCATTCCCCAGCTTCCCCTGTTTGAGGGTTCTTGTAGTCTCCAGCAGCCCTGCCACACCAGCAATAAAGGCTTTTCTTAACTCTGTCTTTGTCTCTCAACTGCACCAAAAAACCTAACATTTTGGTGCCATGACTTGAATCAGTTGGGGTGTACAGCTCCTGGAGGATCTACCCCAGTTTGAGCTCCCTCCACCAATGAACCACCCTTCTTCTTCTTCCTCTCATCTCTGCCTTTGCCATTGCCAGCCACCAACAAGTATCAGTCCAATCTGCCTTCCACAGGTGATCCACTCCACATTTCGGGAGCTCCTACCATTCTCTCTCTCTCTCTCTCTCTCTCTCTCTCTCTCTCTCTCTCTCTCAAAAATCATGGGTCCCATGTCAGGACTCCCTCACATCCTTCAGAGCACCCCTCCATCCCCTAGGTGATGACCTACAGGGGCCAGTGAGGCACCTTTCTCTCTATCACAACCCAACGAGGGTGATGATCTTCTTTGGGGGTTGTGACCAGCTTCTGCCTTTGGCTCACCACCAATTCAATCACTATGAGAAATATTCCTTCCCAACCCCCAAAACACACTCCACTCAGGTGTCTCTTAAAAAAACAAACACTCTAGGTCTCTAGGAGACCATCAAACCAAAATGACTAATCTTTCACTGCCAGACACCTTAGATACAATACAAACTCAATAATGGCAGCTGCTGGCCTGAGGACAGCACTTTCATTTCAATGTCCTTTGTAACTTAAATAATTTTTACTACTGCAATAGCAAATGGTCAGAGATACCTTATATGCAAGCCTTTTTGCTCTCAGGGCACATCCCTCCCTCATTCAGGAGTGTGGGGTTACCCAAATACTTCTGACCTGCTCCATGCCACCAAAATTCTTACCTGACAACCCTACCAATCCACTTGATGATGCCCCCTCTGCTTTTGGCACCCTCTCCACCATATCCACAAATTCTGTCACCCCCTCAACCTCTCCAACCAGCCTCACCCACCTCATCCCTTTCTCAGCTTGCACCCCCTACCACTTCCTCATCCTCTGCCCCTCCATTGCCATTTTCTCCTCCAGTACACTGCACCTGGTCTCACTCACCTCCAGTCATCTTCTCACCAATCACCGCCATTTTCTAGCCAGCCACCATTTCCTTAACCCCAAGCCCTCCTTCTTCTCCACAAGATAGCTGACCCTGAAGGGCTGTTTGTGTTCATGTCTGGGTTTTTTTTGTTTTTTGTTTTTTGGTTTTGTTTTTTTTTTTTTTTTTTTTTTTTTTTTTTTTTTTTTTTTTTTTTTTTTTTTTTTTTTTGTACTAGGGATTGAACTTATGACCTTGCCCTTACCAGGCAAGAGCTTGAGCCACAAAACTAAATCCCCAGGCCACATGTCTCTTTTTCTCTTTCTGATCTATCCCAAATCTCTCATAAACTGGGCTCCTTCTCCACAGATCCTTACAATTAAATAAAAGAGCTCCAATTTGTGATTAACTCCTATGACCTACATTACAAAGGCCTATACATAATCCTCATATCTACCCTTTCCCCCCAAGAAAAAACAACTGTGGGAAGCAGCCCAAGCTGAAGCTGACCACAGACACCAAACTGACCCTAAACATCCTACTGGAGCCACTGCAATACCAAATGCAGACTCCCAGTGGGATTATCAGGAAAATAATGACTCACAATTCATGACTATAATGATTGGTGACGTTACTGCAAGCCTAAATAAAATTTCCCAGAAACCAACTAATTACCAAAAAACTTCATGGACAATGAGCTGATGGAAACCCTGCCAAATTTCTTTCTTATCTCACTGCTACCCTAACCAGATACTCTAATGTCAACCCCCCCAATCCCTTAGGGAATACACCTCATGAACTCCCTTTTCATTTCTCAATCTCCCCCTGACATTCATGCTACATTTAAAAGGACAGCTCTTGGCCCTCACACCCCACAGGAACATCTCCCTAATCTTTCCTTCTGTGTCTTTAACAATAGAGAGGAACAACAACAACAACAACCAAACAAACAAAAACAAGAGAAACAACAATACACCGAACTTAAATGCCAACTTTTGACTGTGGCACTTGAGGTTTCTGGAAAAGTTAAACCAAAACAAAATGATGAAACATGAGCCCCACACTCCCAGACCATGCTTTAAGTGCAGCATAGAAGGACACTGGGCATGAGCTTGCCTCAACCCACCACCACTACCACCTGCAACCAGGAGAGTCACTAGAAGTGCAACTGCCCTGTCCATCAGAGAGCGAGTAACTCATCAAACTCCCTAACCTCACAGGAGATCTCACTTTCACAGTCAGACTCTTCACTAGACAGCCTGCTTGGCCTCCCCACTGAAGAGGATTGATGGGGCTCAGGGTCCACTATCCCCATCAAGGTATCCTTCTCAAGCCCCAAGTCTCACTGGATAACTCAGGTAAGACACTCTCCTTCCTTGTTGACACGGGGGCCACCTATAGTGCTCTTCCTGAGTTTTCAGGCCGTTGTAACCAATCCATTGTAACCAATCTCTGTTGTGGGAGTTGACAGCCAGCGTACAAAACCTCTTCAGACAGGATCCATCCCCTGCCTATTCCAAACTCTTTCTTTCCCCCATAATTTGTTTATTATCCCAACCTGCCCCTAACCGTTTTGGGTGGGGATCTCCTCCAAAATCTCAACTCCTCTTTCACTTTCTCCCTCCCCATGGCTCTTGTCCTTTAAACTCAGTCAGCACACGCTGCCAGTTTCATTCCCCCTCTTCCTCCCTCCCTTGTTGATCCTATAGTCTGGGACACTTCCAGTCCTATTCATGCTAGCCACACCACGTCTGTACTAATTCACCTTAAAGATCCTTCAACCTTTCCCTGTGTTCCCCAATACCCAATAGCCCCTAAACACCAACAAGGACTCAAACCTATAATCCAATGCCTATTAGCCAATGGCTTTCTTGGGACTGCTCACTCACCCTACAACACCCCTATTCTATCTGTACTCAAATCCAATGGCTCTTCCTGCCTAGCTCAGGATCTCAGGGCTATCAACAATGTGGTGATACCAGTTCACTCTGTGGTAGCAAACACCTACACCATGCTCTCCCATATCCCCCCATCTACCTCTCACTCCAGTTTTAGATCTTAAAGACACATTTTTCACCATTCCCTTACATCCAAAATGTCAAGACCTCTTCTCTTTCATGTGGACAGATCCAAACACCCTCCAGTCTTTACAGCTTACATGGATAGTCCTTCCTCAGGGGTTCAGAAATAGTTTTCATTTCTTCAGTCAAGCCCTTGCTACTGACCTTACAACTCTCGACCTCAAACCTAGCACTCTCCTTCAATATGTGGATGATCTCCTCTGCTTCCCATCCTACACTCTACTCATACAATATAAACAACCCCTCTCAACTTTGTCTCAGGTCGTGGATATAGAGTGTCCCCCACCAAAGCTCAAATAGCCTCAAAAAAAGTCAAATATCTGGGACTCACCCTCTCTCTCTCACCACTCATTCGATTACTGCTGACCACAAAGCCCTCCTTTGTGACCTTTAGGTCCAACTAAAATATAACAAATTCTATCTTTTCCTGGTCTAGTTAACTTCTTTTGTCTTTGGATTCCTAACTTTGCAACTCTAGCTCAACCTCTTCATAAAGCATCCAAGGGTTCACTGTCAGAGTCACTTGACCGAACCACTTCTACACACTCTTCCTTCTATAAACTAAAAGAGGCCTTCTTAAGGGCGCTGGCTCTCACTCTCCCAAACCTGAACCAACCCTTTATTCTATATGCCCTTTCTCAGGATCATAATGCTGTGGGAGTTCTAGGACACAAAAAGGGACCCTTCCTCAAAGCAGTAGCTGACCTCTCAAAACAATTAGACAACATAGTATGTGGTTGGCCTCCCTGTATTCAAGCTCTTGCTGCAGCAGCCACATTAACATAAGAGGCAAATGCCATGGATTTAGCTCAGCAGCATAACCACCTGCCTGGCAAGTGTGAGGTCATGAGTTCAATCCCTGGTACCAAAAAAAAAAAAAAAAAAAAAAAAAAAGAGGCAAAAGAGGTTCACTTTAGGACAATCAATCACAGTCCATTCACCTCATCACCTTAATGAACTTATTTCACAAAAATAAACATGCCCTGCCTTGATGACGCCATTCTGCCTACAATAAATTCACTTAATACTCATAGAAGACTCCTCAATCACTATCTCTGACAGCAGACCCCTCAACCCAGCCACCTTACTTCCCACCTCTGATGAGTTCTCTCAACACAATTGCATTTAGGTCTTACAGATGACCCCAACACTCTTCCCCCACATCAACAGCACTCCTCTCCCTACTGCTTCTGACATGTTTCATAGATGGCAGCTTAACCAACACAGACACTAAAAAAAGGGCAAGGTATGCTACAGTCAATGGCTTTAAGGTAACAGAAGCAAGTCCACTTCCACCCAGAGCATCTTCACAAAGAGCAGAACTTATCACCCTTACATGGGCCCTCACACTGACCAAAGACAAAATCATAAATATCCACACAGACTCAATATACACATTCAGTATCCTTCATTCACATGCCACCATCTGGCAAGAAAGGAGTCTAATCAGCTCTCAAGGAACCCCCATCATTAACACACTCCTTACCCTCAAACTACTAGAGACAGCACAACTCCCAAAATAGTATCAGTCATTCACTGCAGGGGACACTAAACATCATCAGACCCTATTTCACAGGGTAATGCCTTCACTGACACACAGGTCAAATTAGCTACACAACAGCCATACTCCTCTCATCTTCTCCCTCTTATCCCAAACACCCTCTCCCCACCTCAATACTCATCCAAACAACTATAATTACTCTATAAACCTACCTATAACCAAAACACTCATGGATGGATTTTCCAGGGATCAAAACTTCCCCTCCCAGATCAACAGGCTTTAAACATCATCAATAACTTACACAATTTCTTTCATGTAGGTACACAGGCTGTAGATAAACTTGTAACTCAAGTCACCACCCATCACTCCTTAAGAACCATTAGTCACCAGGCCACCCACAATTGTCATCTGTGCCAAAACCTCTCTTCAGGAACACTTACCTCCCCTTATTTCCCAACCAACAACTTCATGGACAGACTCCAGGTGAAGACTCACAGATAGATTTCACACAGATGCCTCATTAGAAGACTTATACATATCTTACTTTAGTCCACACTTTCTCAGGATGGATAGAAGCTTTTCCCACTGCTGAAGAGACTGCATAGTTTCTAAAATTCTTATGCAAGAGATTATCCCTTGATTTGGCTTACTATCCAATTGGAAAACAGAGCAACTTCTATGTCTCAGATTACTCAACAGGTATGCTTGAGTCTAAACATCACTTACCATTTACACATATCATACCACCCAAAATCCTCAGGAAAAATAAAAAAGAGAAATGGTCTTCTAAAGACAGACCTCACAAAACTCATCCTAGAATTACACCTACCCTGGCCTCAACTCCTTCCCTTAGCTCTAACCTGACTCAGGGAAATTTGCCGAGCTCCCACTTTCCTCAGTACCTTGGAGCTCATGTATGGTAGACCCTTCCTGCTTCGCAACTTAGCTACCTCACAAAACTTTCCCCCATCACTGACTATATCCCAATCCTTTCCTTTCTAAGGCATCATCTATTCCAACATACCGATCTATTCTCCCACAACCAATAAATAACCTAAAACGAGACCTTAAAATAACTCCTTTTTCCCAAATCCATTTTATTTCAAGGATAAAAAGAAAAAAAGAGGAGGAAGAAGAAGAAAAAAACTACAACAAAATTTCAAAACATCAATCAAGGGGCAACAATGGTACATACATTGCACATTGTCATCCACAAATCATTCACCCAGAGCACATCTGAATTCAATTGTCTGAACAATACTAGAACAAAACTTTCTCTGTAGTTAACTCAGAAAAATCAGTAGTATAATTATCTTAGCTTTTTTTAATATACATATACATATACATACACATATACTTTTTTTCCGCTTCTCACACTAATGGAACAATACAATGTTTACATGTGTGTCTTACTTATTTCACTAATGAGTATGTTCTCAAGTTGAATCCATTTACCTATAAAAGTCTCCAGTTTATCCTCCTTTATGACTGAGTAGTACTTCATCGTATAAAAACACCACATCTTGCCAGGTGTGGTGGTGCACACCTTTACTCCCAGCACTCCGGAGGCTGAGGTAGGTGGAGCATTGTGGGTTCAAGGCTGGTTTGGGCTACAATGTCAGCAAGGCTGGCTTGAACCACATAGTGCAACCCTCCTTGAAAAAAATAGGGCCAGAAGTTTGGCTCAGTGGCTTAAGTGCCTGCTTGGCAGGCATGAGGTTGTGAGTTAGATCTCTGGTACTGACCAAAAAAAAAAAAAAAAAAAAAAAATACCACATCTTTTTATCGTTTCCTCAGTCAATGGGCATTTACGTTGTTTCCAAGATCTAGCTATTACAAACTGTGCTGCTATAAACATGGGTGCACATATACCACTGTGGTATAATGTTTTTAATTCTTTTGGGAAGATACCCAGAAGGGAAAAAGCTTGGTTGAATGAGACCTCTAGTCCTAATTTTTTGAGGAATCTCCACACTGATTTCCACAGTGGTTGCACCAGTCTGCATTCCCACCAACAGTGCAGAAGTGTTCTTTGTTCCTCACAGCACTCCTAGCATTTGTAATTGCTTGATTTCTTGATAGCCATTCTTTCTGGGGTGAGGTGGAATCTCAGTGTTGTTTTAATTTACATTTCTCAAATGACCAGTGATGTTGAACGTTTTCACATATTTATTTGCTGTTTATATTTCTTTATCTGAGAAGTGTGTATTCATCTCAGATGCCCATTTTTGGATTGAGTCTTTAAATCTAGAGGGACTTTTTTATTCGTTATTTGTTCTCGATAGTAATCTGTTGTCTGAAGAACAGCTGTCAAACATATCCTCCCACATTATGAGTTGTCTCTTCACTCTGTTGGTGGTTTCTCCTGCTGTGCAAAAGCTTTTCAGTACAGTGAGATCCCAGTTGTTAATTCTTTGTGATAGTTTTTGTGCAAACCAGGTTTTGTTCATAGTCTTTGCCTACACCAATATCTTTAAGGGTTTTACCTACTCTATCTTCCAGCAGATTTAATGTTTCTGTTTTAATATTAAGATTTTTGATCCATTCTGATTTTAGCTTAGTACATGGTGAAAGATAAGGGTCCAGTTTTAATCTTTAGCATGTGTTGAGCCAGTTTTTCCATGATAATTTATTGATTTATTGGTACCGGGGATCAAACTCATGACCTTGCACTTATCAGGCAGGCGCTTACACTGCTGAGCTAAATCCCTGGCCCTCCAGGACCATTTATTAAAGAGGCAATCTTTTTTCCAGTGAATATCTGGTATCTTTGTCAAAGATAAGGTGGCTTAGTGTGTCTGGAGTTGCTTCTGCATCTTCTAATCTGTTCTATTGATTTTTGGCTCTATTTTATTTTCAGTACCACAGTTTTTATCACGGTAGCTTTATACTATAATTTCAAGTCAGGGATTGTGATGCCCCATGTCTTGTCTTTGTTGCCCGGGATTGTCTTTGCTATTATTTGCCTCTTCTGGTTCCACATGAACTTTAAGATTGTTTTCTCTAAGTTTGTGAGATATGCTATTGGAATTTTGACCAGGATTGCACTGTTTAACAGTTTTGGAAGTATGGCCATTTTCACTATATTGGTTTTTCCTACCCAACAGCATGGGATATCTCTCCTTTTATAATATCCTATTCTATCTCCTTTTGCAGAGTACTGTAGTTTCATTATAGAGTTCTTTTACATCCTTTGTTAGATTGATTCCTAGGTATTTCAATTTTTTGGATGCCATTATTTCCCTTATTTCTATCTCAGTGACTTTATCATTCATGTACAGGAAGGCTATTGAGTTTTGAATGTTGACTTTGTAACAAGCTACATTCCTGAATTTGCTTATTAAATGTAAAAGTCTTGAGCCAGGTGTGGTGGCACACACCTTAAATCCCAGCACGTGGGAGGCTGAGATAGAAAGACTGTTGTGAGTTGGAGACTGACTCGGGCTACAGTGAGCACAAGGTCAGCCTGAGCTACGTAGTGTGACCCTGCCTCAAAACACCTAGGGCTGAGCTGGGCGTTATGGTGCAGGCCTTTAATCCCAGCACTCGGGAGGCTGAGGTAGGAGGAGCGTTGTGAGTTCGAGGCCGGCTTCAGCTACAACGCAAGTGCAAGGCCAGCCTGAGCTACACAGTGCGACCCTGTCTCAAAAAAAAAAACTAGGGCGGGGAGTTTGGCTCAGTGACTTAAGCTCCTGTCTGACAGGTGTGAGGTTGTGAGTTCAAT
>RJWM01005943.1:0-40936 GCA_004363535.1 Dasyprocta punctata | reverse complement strand
CCTGTTTCTTTTCACAGATAACTGTGGAGACATGTCAGCTTGCCCATAGAATGATCCCACCTAATGAGCTGGCATGAATTCCAATAGATTAAGCTAAGGGCTGAGATAAGACTCTCCCATGTATGGCTATCATTAACTAGGTTGTGCTTTTGCTTTAAATTTGGCTTGCTGTGAGGACTTGGGGCTGTTGCTGTTGCTCTGAGCCTGCCTATGTGCAGGGACAGGCAGCCCCCGCCGGTTGTTGTTTTTTTCCATTAAAAGGCTCCCAAAACCTCCACTTTGGTTGTGGTCTCCTTCTGTTTGGAGTCAGCCCATTACAATCTTGATGACTTAGGAGTAGGCAGAGAGTTCATGAACAAAAATCAAACTGCACAGGAAATACTTCCAAGAATCAACAACTAGGATCTCGTCTTATTAAAAAGCTTTTGCATGTGAAAGGAAATCTCCAACAGAGTGCAAAGAAAACCCATGAATTGGGAAAATATCTTAGCCAGTTGTCCCTCAGACAAAGGACTTCTATCTAAAACATATAAAGAATTTTAAAAAATCAGGCCCCTAAAATTCAAAGACCCAATCCAAAAATAGGCATCTGAGATGAATACACACTTCTCAGAGAAAGAAATACAAATAGCAAATAAATATATGAAAAAATGTTCAACATCAACGATCATTTGGGAAATACAAATTAAAACAACACTGAGATTCCATCTCACTCCAGGAAGAATGGCCAAGGTTAAAAAATCAACCAACAACAAATGCTGGAGGGGCTGTGGGGAAAAAGGAACTCTTCTCCACTGTTGGTGGGAGTGTAGACTGGTGCAACCACTGTGGAAGTCAGTGTGGAGATTCCTCAAGAAGCTAGGATTAGAGATTCCATTTGACCCAGCTATCCTGCTTCTGGGCATTTTCCCAGAAGAATTGAAAACATCATACCACGCTGATATTTGTGCACCCATGTTTATAGCAACCCAATTTGTAATAGCCAGATCTTGGAAAAACCCAAATGCCCATCAATCAAGGAATGGATAAAAAAGATGTGGTCTTTTTATACAATGGAGTACTACTCAGATATCAAGAAAGATTGCATCAAGACTTTTATAACTAAATGGACACGACTTGAGACCATACTCATAAGTGAAATAAATCAAACTCATATGTATAAATACTGTATTGTCTCCCTAGTATAAGAAACTGAAACAGTATATACAATCCAAAATGTACAATAAATACTATGTAAGGGTAAGAAACTGCTGAAAGAGCAAAAGTAATTGGGAAAGGGGAAAGGAGGAAAGAAGGGGAAAGGAAAAAGACATAAATTTGTATATATGTATACGTAAGATAGTTAAAATGACTATACTACTAAATGTATTAGTTATTGAAAAAGAACAGTTAATACTCATATGATTAGATCAATTTTACATGTCTGTATCTGTTAAACTAAACAACTCTTTTGAAGGTAACAATATGCAATATTGCAACCATTGTCAAATTCCTATCATTTTGTTTTATAAACCTATAATGTTACTGTTTTGGATTTGTTGTTGTCATTCGTTTGTCTCTTTTGCTTTTTGTCTTTCTTTTCTGTGTCTTTTTTCTCTTAAATATAAAAAAAAGTTTAAGTCTTTTGTTGGAGTTTTTGGGATCTTCTAAGTAGAATATCATGTCATCTGCAAATAAAAATAGTTCAACTTGTTTCTTTCCTATCTTTATTCATTTTATTTTTTCTCTTGTCTAACTGCTCTGGCTAAAGTTTCCAGGACTGTTGAATAAGAGTGGAGACAGAGGACATCCTTGTCTTGTTCCTGATTTTAGAGTGAAAGCTTTCAGTTTTTGTCCATTTAGTATGATATTGGCTGTTGTTTTGTCACAGATGGATTTTATCAGATTAACACCGTCTATTCTAATTTTTTGTAGGGTTTTCATCATGAATGGGTGCTGCACTTAGTCAAAACCTTTTTCTGCATCTACTGATATAATAATATTATTTTTATCCTTAGCTTTGTTCATATGATGTATTACATTTATGGATTTACATATGCTGAACCATCCCTAGGACGAATCCCACTTCATCATGATGTACAATCCTCTTGATGATTTGCTGTAGTCTGTTTCCCAGAATCTTATTGAGGATTTTTGCATCAATGTTCATTAGGTAGACTCGCCTCTAATTCTCTTTCTTAATTGGGTCCTTCTCTGGTTTTGGAATTAGAGTAATGCTTGATTCCAGGAATGAATTTGGGAGTATTTTTTCCCTTTCAAGTTCATTAAAGAGTTTGAGAAGTAGTGATGTTAGGTCTTCACTAAATTTCTTGTAGGATTCAGCAGTGAATCTGTCAGGGCCTAGACTTCTCTTTGTTGATAGGTTTTTAATTACATTTGGTTTCATTTATTGATATTAGGTTATTTAGGATTTTTATATCTTCTTGTTTCAACTTTGGTAATTCTTATGTATCTAGAAATCTGTCCATTTCTTCTGTATTTTCCATCTTGTTAGAATACAAGTTTTCAAACTAGATATAGATGATTTTCTGGATTTCTGCGGAGTCTGTTGTGATTTCACCCTTTTCATTCCTAATTGCATGGATTTGAGTCTTTTCTTTCCTTTTTTGTTAAGGTTGTCTAAGGGTTGTCAATTTTATTTAATCTTTTGAAGAACCAACTCTTCGATTCATTGATTTTTTAGTATTGCTTTTAGTCTCCAATGTGCTAATTTCTGCTCTGATCTTTATAATTTCCTCCCTTATATGAGCTTTTGGTTTAGCTTGCTCTTCTTTTTCTACAAGTTTGAGGTTCAGTGTTAAGTTGCTTACATGCACTTGCTCTGTTTTCCTGATAAGGGTGTTTACTGCTATAAATTTCCCTCTTAAGACTGCATTCATTGTGTCCTATAAGTTCCAGTACTGTCATTATCATTCAAGTGTAAAAACTGTCTAACATCTTAATTTCATCTGTGATCTATTGATTGTTCAGTATGGTGCTATTTAATTTCCATGTGTTTATAAAGTTGTTGTGGTTTCCTTTGGAATGAGTTTCCAATTTCATTGTAATGTGGTCTGATAGAATGCATGGGATAATTTCAATTCTTGTATGAAGCATAATGTTGGGTCTTGCTTCTTGATCCATTCATCCAGTCTGTGTCTCTTATCTGGTGAATTGAGACCATTAACATTGATAGTTACAGCTGATAAGTATTGATTTATCCTTCTCAAATTACTTTCTTATTGTCGCTCCACCCTCCCCCCTTTTCCCTCCTCTAATTGTTTGCCTTGCCTGGTGGATTCCTTCTGTTGGGGTTCATGGAGGTATAGTTCTTATTATTTCTTTCTAGAATGTTCTTCAGAACATTTTGGAGGGCTGGTTTGGTGGTCATAAATTTCCTCAGATGGGGCCGGGAGTTTGGCTCAGCAGCTTAAGCACCTGCCCTGGCAGGTGCGAGGTTGTGAGTTCGATCCCCGGTGCTGCAAAAAATAAATAAATAAATAAATAAATAAATAAAATAAATTTCCTCAGATGTTCTTTGTCATGAGAGTATCTTATTTCTCCATTTTGAAAGATAGTTTTGCAGGGTACATTAATCTGGGTTGAAAGTTTGTTTTCCTTTAGAACTTGGAGTACTTCAAGCTTTCCTTGACTTGAGAGTTTATGCTGAGAAGTGAATTGTAATTCAGATGGCCTCTCCTTTATAGGTGATTTCTTTTCTCTAACAGCTATTAGGATTCTATTCTTGCATTGAATTTCTGGAATCTTGACTATGATATGCCTGGCTGTAGGTTTTTTTTTTTTCATCATTGCTAATTGGAGTTCTACATGCCTCGTTTATCTGAATGTCAAGTTCTTTTTCTCTACCAGGCAAGTTTTCTGTCATGATGTCTGTGAATATTTTTTAATGTCATTTGTGATCTCTTCTGCTTGTTCACTGACTCCACTTAAACTTGCTAGTCTTCTTTGCCTCATCTAGCAGCTGCTGGATTGATTTCTCATGGTCCTTTGCTATTTTTTGAGAAATCTTTCTTTTTCTAGTCACTAACTGCAAGCCTGTCTTCAATATCTGAGATCCTGTCCTCACTTTGGCTTAGTCTGTTTCAAATATTTTCAATGGCATTTATATTGTCCTGGATATCTGCTTGAATCTGCTTTATGGATTTTTTTTATTCCATTTCTTTCCTATGCCAAGCTTCTATAATTTTCTTAAACTCATCTATTTTCTTGTCTGTATCTGCTCTAACATCACTAAGCATGATGTGTATTTTGGTAATGTCTGTAGTTATCTGAGAGATTATTTCTGATTTCTTTTTTTCCAGAGCCTCATTCAATTTCTTTGCTGTCTCCACTTCAGAGAGGTGTGGTTGGGGGCTTTCAGACTGTCCTACTTCATTACCCCCTGGATTTGTCTTTGGTGAACTGGAATTCTGAGGCTGCATTTTGCTTTAGTGTCTTCTCATTTTCTTTTTTTTTTTTTTTTTTTTAGTTTAATTCCTGGGGTGATACTTGTAAGTTGCCTATGGTGGATTGCTCTATTGGTAATATTTAGGACACCTAGGTGATGATTACTTCTCTAAGGTATCTTCCAGGTATAGCTGGTTTTTGGATTTTTAGTCTATTGGAAGATCTTACCTCTTCAGTTTATTGGAGATGAGAAGAAGTTGCTTCTTTGGCCCAGTCCCTGGTTTTTTGGCACTGGGCCACCATATTTTCTGTCACCCTAGTTAATTTCAGTCATGGATTATCAGGGCCAACAGCTGTTTAGAGCAGTTATGTCAATTTTGACTATAGTGGTACCAGTAGCATCAAATACAGCCTAGAAAACAACAAACTGAGCTAACCCTTAATTTGCAGCTTTTAACCACATGAACTAGATTCATGATTATGTAACAAAATGTGAAACAAACCAGATAATTATATGAAATATACAAGTCTGCAATGTCAATTTTGCTCAGAACTAAAATTTAAAATGGATTAAAGAGAAAACAGAGAAATGGGAGAAAGAGATTTTAAGTTGGAGGACAAAGGGGGATCACGCCAACTTGTGAAAACTGGCACAGAAGACTGCAGAAAAAGAGATGGAAGAGTTAAAAGGAAAAACAGAACAGAACCACACCTACAATGAGGTTAGGAACCACTTTTACACTCATATATGTGAGGCCAGGAACGATTTTCACACTCATATATAAACAATGAAGGGGAAATAAAAAAAATAGTACACTTCCAGGATTCTCTCTGGGTTCACTAGTAGACAACCTGTGGAAACAATCCCAAATTGTGCCAATATATCCCAGCAAGCCAGCAGTTGCTTTTTGGTGGAGTACTGGTTAACCTCAGTAGGCCTGCCTTGAGACCAGAATCATTGGGCTTGCTGTAGCCCAAGCAATTTCCACAGGTCTACACCCAGCTAGGAGTTGGTAGAGGAAGCCAGCAGCAGTTCTGGGTTCTGGGCTTATCTGGCCCATCTCCAAAATGCCTCCCAGCTAACTGCTCTCTCCCCATGGGAGGACTAAATCCTCTGCACTCACTGCCAGCCAGTGCAGTCCTCTACATCACCCTCCACTGCTGCATCTCTCTGCAGAGGCCTCTGGGGTCACCAGCCATCACCGTCACCATGACTGTGCATTCCCAGGTTTGAATAGCTCTTGTCACATGATGAGTCCCATCTCAGGGCAAAGGCACCGCTGGCTACCACCTTCTTGTTCATTAAACTTTTTCTTTTCACTCCATCTGTGGGCTTCAATTCACACTTCAGATTCTTCCTGGGTCCAGAGGACCCACTTCCATCCTTCCTGTCTACCTCACAATGCTATATTCCAGGGTCTGGACAGTGACTCTCAGAAAGGCTGTTTTGTCTGGGGCTTACCACTCTGTGATCTTCCTGGGAGCATTCCTGGAGACTTAATATATCGCAAATCCTCTAAACCCACAAGAGTTCAACCAAGGTGGATGGGACCCTATCTTGTCATTCTCAGGATATCAACAGCAATCAAGGTCGCTGATTTTGCATCTTGGTTTCACATCACCCAGGTTAAACATTGCCCTGATGCTCTGGACCCCAAACTCCCATCCCCAAACTGGTCATCACACCTTCTGTCTCCCACTTGTCTTTGCCTCACATCCCCTAAATCTCAATATTCTGTTACTCAGCACCCTTCCTGTTTTTCTATACCTAGTTATCATATCTGCTATTGAACTTCAGACTATTTCCTCAAAGGATACTAAGCTAACTATAGTTCTCCTATTCCTTGCCATGATTTTAGGTCTGAGAACTCTCAAGTGTGTAAGATGACAACCATCATGATTTTAAAGGTGCTAACCCTTCTACTCCTCCCCCACTTAACTTCCATACACACCCCCCACAACCTCTCCACTTCACCTTCCAAATCTCCAGGGACAATGTCCAGATTCAAGAGGTTCTTTAGAATGGCTCCTATTCTGCTGAGCTTCAAATTACAATTGACCTATGTCAAACATGGCCCTCAGAAAGTGATGGTTGGGGATCTTGGCCTTATTGAGGAAGCCTCACATGAAAAAGATCCAGACCTCTGCAAGGCTGGAGTTTACCTGTGTCCTCAACAACAAGAAACCTCTTGATCTGCCCCCCATCACTTTTATTGTCTCACATGGGGCTGCAAGACCATTGGCATCTGGGGTCCACAACCCACTAACTCTTAGAAACAAAAGCTCAAGGTTTCTCAGTCTTTTACCATATCCTGCAGCACAGAGCGCTCCTGCAATCCCAACTTATCAAACAACCCTCTAACCCCTCCAGGTTGACAGGCCACACCTGAGGTATCAGACGCTATCTTTTGGAAATAGATTCAGGACTCCTTAACATAAACATAAAAAAGTTACTCAAACCAAAAAAGACACCTATCCTTAACATTCCCACTTTCACTTTACCTCCATCTCTGCTCTTTACATCACTCCTCCACTATTTCTAAACTTCTTACACATTTGCCCTTATACAATCTTCTAAATACATAAACTGCACCCAATGCTAGCTCTGCCTCCTCATTCAAAACTTATACATGGCCCAACCAATCACATGGATTGTCTTCAATGTAACCTCAACAGACATCTCTACATCTATAGGTCCACTACCACTCTCTCCACTCTCCACCTCCAATCCTTTTTCTTGCTTCAACCACAATAGTTATTCTGGCCCTCAATTAGGACACTGGACTAACTGCTTTACTTATACTCCTCCTCCCAATCCCAACAAGCCCACCTGTCCCCCATCAGATTCCTTTTTCATATGCCCCAAGGGTGCACACATGTGCCTTCTAAGCTCTTGGTCTGGTTCCTACACAATAGGATTTCTCAGTCCACATGTCTTCAAGCCATGCAAGGGCAGATACAACAATCCCAAACAGAGAAACTAGTATCAACCCCATTACTGCTAGGCTTTTTCCAGCATGATAGAGAAGCAAAAAGGAAAAGGCTTTATTGAGGACATGGAGAGGAGTGCACAACTCTTGGGGCTGGGCTTTCTCCTCTGACCAGAGAAAAGCATGTTGAGAGGTCTTATGACCTCTGGCCAGAGGCAGAGTTTGGGGCATGCATTGATGATGCATGAAGAACTGACTGGAATTTTCTTCATGCATATGGGAAAGGAAAGAGCAAGTGTAATCAGGGCTGAGGGGGAAAGAGGAGAAAGCGGTCATCAGGGTGTCGTTTTTTGCTTTGGCCTTCTACCATGTTAGAACACCACCATAATATTTAGTAATTTATACTAGGGAAGAAATCTTTCGCTTATGACCACACCACATAACTACAAGGGCAGCTCACATTCCACTACTCCTTGGAGTAGGAATCTTCTCTGTTGTTGGGGTGGGGCTCAAGACCTTGGTCTTACAACCTTTTTATACCATTACCAAAAACTCTCAGCTGAGCTTACCCAATAGCTCAATGAGGTGGCAGCCTCAATACAAACATTTCAAAACCAGATCAACGGTTCAGCAGCAGTGGCCCTCCAAAACTGCTCAGCCCTAGATGTCCTCACAGAAGAAAAAGGGGGAGCTTGTGCCAAACTGGAAGAAGAACACTGTTTTGTTTGTTTGTTTTTTGTTTTGTCAAAAAGTTGGGAATCATCATGGACAAGGTAAAATGTATCAGAGAGTATATAGAAAAAAATGGCAAGAACAGGACTCCCAGTTTTCCCACTGGCTACCATGCAGATCTTGGATTCCTTACATTCTCCCTCTATTGTGGCCATTAACAATGTTTGGTTTCCTTCTGCTCATAGCACTCTGCCTTTTAAAACTTTTTTTGAGGTTTCTTCAATCCAGGATACAGGGCTTCACTATCAGAGAACTCCTTGTCCTGGCTAAGACCCTTGGCACCAGCTTCTACATGGGCCCAACTCGGCATCCCAAGAACTACAACAGCCCCCAACATGATGTCCCTTGTCAGCAGGAATCAGTTTGAGAGTCATCGCCCCATAACAAGATGGGAATAACAGGGATTCTGTTCATACGGGATTCTGCCAGACTTAACATGGAGCCTGCCCAACATTGCACTGGGCCCTAGAAAAACAGCATGTCCTTCCAATACTAACTTCCAAGTACTTCTTCCAAGCCCAGAATAAACTTCCTGTTCTTCTTTTGTGCACACACCAAAGATCCTCCAATCCTCTCCTAACACCACATCCAGTCTCCACACCCAGTCCAACTCCACAAAAGCCATTCCCCAGCTTCCCATTTGAGGGTCCCTGCACTCTCCAGTGGCCCTCCCACACCAGCAATAAAGGCTTTTCTTATCTCTCTTTGTCTCTCAACTACACCAAAAACCCTAACATTGAGTAACAGGTAATATAAAACTACTGCATTCTAAAAAAGGGTAAAATAAGTTATCAACAAGATCAAATTACTCATTAACAAATTAACTCCCTAAAGAACTAAAGAAAAATAATAAATTTAGAAGCATTTATTTCTGAATTGATACAGCTTCAAAAAAGGGCTGTTGAGTCTGTGGCTTTGGGTAAGATTTCATCCTCTTCTAGATTGGTCAATAAGGCTATAATTTTGCCTAACTGCAAAAATCAACAATTTTGCTATATGAGGGAGTCAAAATAATTCAGAGTGCAAATGTAAGCTTTCAGCTTTATGAGTCAAGAAAGAAATCAGAAATAATAGAAAATCATAAATAATCTGCTAACCATAAGTCACAGAGCCTTTACTAGACAGCAACAGAACAGCCAAAAATTTTATTAAAACCCTAGCAACATAAAGGCCTGAAACGAGTTTTCCAAACCTCCCTGGCTTGTGGGGAACCACCTGGACAACTCTCCTTGAAAACAGAGCAATTATCTCCATTTTGGATAAACTTGGCCCTGTCTCCATGTATTGGTACGTACAGAGATGGCTAGGCCAGTGACTACTGAAAACCATGGTTGAGCAGGGTGGGATAAAGACCAGCACTCCATGCTGTTGACTGAGACTGAGCCTCCAGATAGGTGCTATGACTTCCCAGGGCAGAAAAGATCATACATCAGAGCTGAAGCACTGTTCCCAAAATATTAGATATTACCTCAGTTGCATTATTCGTATAACTCTCTGCATTTCTTTCCCTCTGCATATCACAGAGGTGATCTCAGGCCTCCTACCTAGCCCAGCTCATGGCTCTCACGTATTTCCCATCAATCTCACTGTGACTCATGTCTGAGCCACTCTTCCCATGAAGGATAAATGAAACCTGGGCTGGGCCCTGGGTTGTGGTCCCCCTCCATAAACCACCATCGGCTGGATTTAGGATCCCCTTGGCTCCCCATAACTATATATATATATGTCTTAATGTTTTTTTTCTCCCCTTAGGTTGCACTGGAAGTGATAGGTTGGAATTAACACACTAGAATTCCAATAACTTCTCCATGGGATTACAAATTTAAAACTTCCAGACTGAGATCCGGGCAAGGGCTCTCTATACTGGCTAATGTTGGATGATGCATGCAGCACACTGGAGACACGAAGCATTAAAAAAAAAAAAGAAAGAAAGAAAGAAAAGAAAAAAGAAACAAAGAAAAAAGTAAAAGAATTGGCTGCAATGCTGAATACATCTCCCATCCTGCACACAGAATAAGAAGGTAGAAGGCTTAGAACCCAGAGTTTGGTATAAAGCCATTCCAAAGTCACTGATTGACTATAAAGCTATGTCTACATAGGGGCCACCCCTGGAGAGCCAGGATAAAAACTGCAATAAACAATTTTAAAACCTGAAAGGGACAGCCAATAACTCCTCACTGCAGGGGAGACAAATTTCACAATTTGAGTCCAGTCAATAACACCTTAAATATAAAATAGAATTTGGAGTTGCTATATTACATAAAATGTCTAGCTTACAAACAAAAATTGTTAACAAAGAAACAGTTATGTTTTAAATATATTAGAGGAAATCTAATCAACGAAAACTCAGTCTATACAGACCTACATACTTGATGAGAAAAGACTTTGTGATAAATATACTCAAATAATTAGAAGTACACATATTAAAAATAAGTTTACATAAAAAGGATCATCAATAAAGATATCAACTGTAAGAGCCAGATCTAAATTTTAAAGTTAAAAAGCAAAGTAACTAAAATTAGAAATGTAAATCTTTATTAGATGGGCTCAATAGCAAATCAAAATAACAGACTAAGGAGTATGTGATTTTAAAATGTATCAACAGAAAAATATTCAACTCAAAAAAGTAGAGGGGAAAAATAGAGCTTCAAAGATCTGAGACAAGAAGTACCCCAACATGTGTAATAAGGGACAAAGGCAAGAGAAAGGAGAAAAAAAAGTTAAATATTAACCCAAACCTCCCAAGTTTGAAAGAAACATTAACATTCAAATGTCAGCATTTCACCAAATATCTAATAGGATCAATTCAGTACCTAGAAATATGGTCAAATAATTGTCCGCTTTTCCATAAATATAACAAAATAGCCAAGAAAACTAAGTTCAAGGAGGAAATATTTACTTTGTTCAGTATCAGAGGTTGTTATCCATGGTTACCTGTCTCTACTGTTTCTGGGCTTGTGAAGAACCTCATGGCAGAAGCACATGGTGGAACAACTGCTTGTCTCATGATGGCAGGAAAGCAGAGAAGACAGGGGAGAGAAGGGAGGGGGGAGGGGAGAGGAGAGAGGGGAGAATAACAAGACATAGGAAGGGCAAGGTATAGATGACCATGATGGAGAACCTTTTAGAGATAAGTGTTCAAACTACAATCCCAAACCCACTTATTAAAGTCCCAATGCTACAATTAAACTTGAATAGTGAGGTTTTAGTTTAGAAAAAGTAACTCACATTAACATCATTTGTCTTAAAAGAAAAACACATGTGCTATGTTAGTCAACACTTGTGTAGGATATACTCCTCCATGTACACCTCTAATGACCTTCTTCCTTTAACCAGGCCCCATTTCCTATCAGCATATTCAGCTATGAACTAATCAGCAAATTAATTCATTGACACCCCCCACATACACATACCTAGTGACCTTCCAAAAGCATCATCACTTTGAACACATGGGCCTTTTGGGGGGACATTTTTGATTCAAACCAGAGCAACCTCCCAAGTATCTGTCCTCTGAATGCTACTCCATCAAGACAAAGCCTTCAACTCACAAACCTTTTCAGATTCAAATCACAATGATTAAAAGTCAAAATCTTCATAGTACTTTGACAAACATGACTCATCACATAGAAAGAAGTGCTATGATTAATAATAGATATCTTGTCAAAATGACAGAGGACTAAAGGCAATGAAATGGTACAAAGTGCTGATGTAAAACAAGTTGTAAACCTAGTATCAAGTGAAACTATCTTACAGAAATAAAGATACATTCCCAGAATTTTTTAAAAATCAGAGAAAATGTACTAATATGTAAGAAATATTAAAGTTCTTTGTGCTGAAAGGAAAAATACCAGATGCCAAATGAGACACAAAAGGACAATAAAAAACCATTTATTAATATATGTTTTAATTTTAAAAACAAATTCAAAGCAATAATTACAACAAACAATAGTTTGGATATATAAACACACACAACTAGATATATGCATGTTATTATATATATAACAATAATAAATGAGTAAAAGAAATGAGGATATGTTGATGCAAGGCTGTAGTAAACTGATGAATGTCAGGAAAAATTAGAGATAAATATAGTAATCTCTGAAGCAATCACTAAAAATAAAAACTGAAACCCATAAAAATCCAGAAGAGTTAAATTTAAAAATTGTGTAACCCAAAATAAGGAATTAAGGAACGAAAAAAAGAGAACAGAATTTGTGAGAAATCTAGAAAACAGAGAAAATGGCAGACACGATGGTAATCATACCAATACTTACATTAAATGTGAATGGATTAAGCACTCCAATCACAAGCCATGACTGTTATAGACTGTACTTAAAAGATCAAGATGTCTATGCTTTCTACCAAAGACACATTTTACATTTAATGACACAATACACAGAAAAAGACAATCAGTGACTACAAGCCAGTTGGTGTCTATAGTAATAGCAGAAAGAATATACATTGAAATGAGAAATATTGAGGAATACTTCATAATGATAAAAGGTCAACAGAGCAAGAAGACACAACAATAAATAAATACCATATATAAACTAAGCAACAGTCTTAAAATATTTAATGCAAAAAGGAAGATTTTTCATGGAATGAGGGGTATTGATTTTCCTGAACCAGTAATAAAATAACCACACAAGTTGATTTCGTATTGTTTTGAGGTCCTATGTCACTTACACTGGTTTGTTTTGATTGGTTTTATTGTTTTGCTTTCCTTGGTTTTATCCTTTTTAAATAAAATTTTAAAATATTTTTAAAAAATAACCACACAATAAAACCATTAAGGCGTTTGATTCCCGGTTAAAAAAAAAAATTAAGGATACAGAATATTTACAATACTATTAACTAATCTGTTATAACAGACATACAGTACTCCATCCCACACAACAGAACACATGTGATTCCAATACACACCAAGTACTCTCCAAGATACAAAATAGTGTGCATCAATAAACCACCTCAAAAAATGTATGAAAGACTGAAATTATACCTCTGTTCTCTGGCCACAGTGGCTGGCGAACTACAGGAAAAATCCAGCTCACTGTGTTGAATGAAGAAGTTTTTGGAATATAACTTTGCCCATTCATTTTCTCATTGTCTATGGCCGCTTTCATGCTATAAATGCATAACTGAACAGCTAAGAATGAACACATTCAGTATTGGTGAAAACATTTAAGTTGCAGGAAAATAACGGAATACTCCAGGGGAATTTTTAAATAAACACATCAAAATAAATCACGGACCAATAAAGATACCACTAGAAAACTATAAGATTTCTAGTAATTAAGTAAAAATGTGACATAGTAAAGTTTATGAGACAACAGTATTTACAAGGGAACTCTGCAGCTCTATACATCTGAATTAAAAATGATAAAAAATTCTAAGCCCTCCACTTTAAGAACTAGAAATAGAAATTACGTATTATCACATATAATACAATCAAACTACTTTCTACATGAATGGAAATTAAACCAATGTTATACTTTGCCCTATGAAACGCATTATTAACAAATTTGCCACAAAGAGAAATAATTCCCCATGTTTTATGAAAGTAAATATTACAAAAAAAAAAAAAAAGCATTTAGAAACACCTTACATCTCATACCTAATTCCTCCTAAGCTTAACCTCTCAAACTAGCACTTAAAATATACTTGCTGTTAAGGCGTATCTAGATGTCCCTCCCAAAGCCTCAGGTGGCCACAGGCAGGGCTCTTCAGAGGTTGATGGATCTAGAATGAGTGCTGTTGGGATTGTGATTACTAAATTGTTCCAAGAAGTCTGGCATAGTTCTGGGTAGGATTTAGGGTGCCCCACCCTGGGTGTGCTACTCACCTTAGGGGTGATAGTCTGGATAGCATACAAAGGACACAGAGGGCTGCTGTGGTCACTGCTTGTTACTTGCTGCTGCTTTGCTACGTCACTGCTTTGCTGCCTTTTGCCTACCATGAACTGTTTCTCCTCTGGGATGCCCTTCTGCCAGGCCACCCTGACCCAGAGCCAGCTAACTACAGACTGAAACCTCTACAAACTGAGCTACAATAATCCCCTCCTCCTTTAAATTTAGGTGTTGGGTATTTTGTCTCAGCAGAGAAAAGCAACTAAGACAATTAGGAAATGAGACTGAAAAGTTACTGGCCTCAGGCAAATTTACCATAAAACATCAACTTATTAAAAGTTGATGGTAATTATAGCATGAATCTATACCTGCCAAAAGTCAAAAGTACTTTCTAGCTCAGATTTACTGAAACATTTCATTTTTAACATTAAAATGACAAAGGAGGCCATGTGCAGAAAGCAGTAACAAAAGGTATCACCTCAAGCAGCAAATAACATGATAGGAAAAAACTGCTTAATATTAGTCGAATAGATTCATATGCACACAAACATGAGAAAAAAATGTCAACTGACAATGAAGCCAGGAATTAAGTGTTGTAGGTAAAAGACCAAGGTGTGCTGAAGATTGCCAGCAAACCACCAGAAGTTACAAACAAAGAATCTTTTCTACACATTTCCAAAACATCACAGCCTGGTATCTTGATGAAGATGTCTACTCTCTAGAACTGAGGCAATAAATTTCTAATGCTTTATGTCATTGAGTTTGCAATATTTTGTTACAGCAGCTCTAGGAAACTAATACAGATGTTCAATTACCACAGTTCTACATTACCATTTAATGATCAATTATTTAAAACTAGTATTCTGAAAACACTGTTTAGATGAACCAACATTAACCAACTCTCTTTTGACAAAGGCATGTGTGTTTGTGGTGAAAGCAGTGACTTTGGTACTCTTTACATTTAATTAAAATATTACCATTTTCCTTGGTGCCATGATGTGCTGCTTCACCACAGGCCCAAAGGTGACAGAGCCAAGAAACCAAGGACTAAAACCTCTAAAACTTAAAGGTTGAGAGACCCAACATGGCTGACTAGAGGAGGTGTAGCATCACACTCAAGACATTCACCGATGTATAGGTACTCTGATGCAGTGGAAGTACACCCTGAAGCAGAAAATGAATCTGTAAGATGATCCATGTAGATCAAACCAATTATCTGGATTGCTGAAAGAGGAAATGGTGCCAGTACAGCTGGTCTACATCAGACCCACCCCTGTTCCTGTGGGGAGCAGCCACAGTGTGCCAAATAGCCTGATGGAATGAACTGGCACTGCAGAGGCCAGACTCTGGACAGACTGCGTGTATCATCACCTTCTCTCCACCCCCACCACTCCCAAACACTGGGGACACTACATCCCTGCAGTATCCTCTCAGGTGCTCAATCAAGTGCTCAATGGTGGGCAAGGGAAGCCCTCCTCAACTCAAGTGGAGAAGATAATGGGGGAATAGTGCCTACACACCCGCCAGGTCCCACCACGGATCACATCTAAGAGGGGGTAGGGTGGGACTGATTAATGAATAAGCTTTCCATTTCCATAAAGATCAGAAAAACCTGAGTGAGCAGGAAATCCTCAACAGTGATCATCTTCATGCTCAGGAACGAAGAGAGATCCTTAACTCAAGTCTGAGAACCACAGCAGATTCTGCTTGCTGGCTGGAAAGGTGAATTCTTGAGACTAGGCAGTCAGATTGTGGGACAAAGACTGAAGACTACAGCTAATAACTTCCAACACAGAGCCTGCACTAAGGTGGGATCAAAAACTCACACACCTCACCAGAGATGGAGGAGAAACTGTGGCAGCACAGAAACTGAAGCAGGAAGGAGACCATGTGCACACTTGGCTTCATGGGACAGCAGACACGTGGGAACTGCATGTTTGTTCTCGTTGGAGCATGTGATCCGGGTTCCCACTGGAGTTTTTTTTTTTTTTAATACTTTGATGTAGTTATTTTTTCTTCTACTCCTTTTCTGCAATTCTTGCTTCTGTACCAATATTATTTTTTGCTAGTTTCTCCCACTTTTTAAATTCAACATTTTCTCCTATACTGTTATTTCAGTCTTTCCTATCTTCTCTCACATTGAGCTTCTGTCCTCTATACTCTATTCTTTTTGCTCTTCCTTACTTTACCTAGCCCCTTGCCCTCCCCTGCCTCTCCCCCACCTTACAGGTGCACAAATACATCAACAGGTTCCAACAACCTCACAGCTTTCCTCAATCCAAAATTATACCTCCCTCCTTTCATCCTGCCCCGACAAATATCAAAATCCTCAACACTCCCTTTTACTGCCTCCAACTATTACTGCTCCTACCTATCTCTCTTTCTCATGACTGTCAGCCCTCTTTCACCCTTCCCTCCAAGTCTTCCCTTACCTTCAACTTCCATATCCAAGTCACTGCTAAAAGCAGTACAGTATACTGTAGTGGCGGTGAGCCTATGGCATGAGTGCTGTTTTTCTTTTCAAGATAAAAGATGTTAACGTATGAGTTGTTTCTAAGCTAAAACTTCAGTATTCAGGTTTAACTGCAATGTTGGCACTTTACAATAAATGGGTTTTTGGTTGCCATTTGGGTATTTGTCTCTAAAAGGTTCACCATCACTAGTATAGACTATGAAGGGGACTGGGAAAAGGTGCATGTATAAAGCATGGCTGAACACATGAAGGTGATATATGATTGTGTTACAGGCAACTGAGTTAAGACAGAAATATTATAGGCAGTCAGACAAGGCTAGGCCCTCACCCAGCACAGAGGACCAGATGTCTTGGTGACCTCGGAAGAGACACATACCTCTTGCTGTGGGCCAGATATCAAACAAAAGGCAAAACAAATGCACCCATATCCTAAGGATTGATATTCTAAATAGTTCTATATCACCCTGAGGAAGTCAGGAGTCAGCATTTCACCCTCTTACAGGAAGAGGCCTTGTCATTAAGTATCCCCACTTACTACGTGACTCGCTTCCCCATTTGTCCTTGATTTAATCAATTCTACCTGAGCAATTAATCTTATTGGTTAACCATGGTTATGTCCCTCCTTACGCCCCTCTGCCTTGCAAGTTCCCCGTTTTCCTCATTATGGTTTTGCTCTATAAAAGTCCCTAAAAATGACAGTCTTTGGCAACTCACTCAGGACTCCTTCTGTCCCTCAGACAGAAGCTTTCTTTCTCTCAATAAATATATTCTGCTCTTACCCTCCATTGTTCCTAAAATTCATTCTTCAATTTTAGACAACACGAACTCGTGCTGGACATATAGTAGGTTGGGAGTTTCATTCCCCTATATCATTTGGAGGTCTGAGATCGTTTTCCTATATCAATTGGATCTGTTGATGTTGTTCTAACCAGTAGTAATTGTCTTATTGCAACACAGTGACAGGGTCAAAAACATTAAAATTAAATAGGTGAAGGGGTGAACACTATCTTTGGACAAAAAGAAAAAGCCATGAACACATCACTAGAAGGCGAAATTTAACTAAAAAGATCTTCACATCAAGTGTAATCTCTCTTCACTCTACTTTGACCAGCACCAAAAAAAATAAAAAATAAACAAAGAGAGAGAGAGAGAGAGAGAGAGAGAGAGAGAGAGAGAGGGAGAGAAACATGGGAAAACAGGCAATAAATCTGCCCCAAGAACTTGCAACTACAGTGGCGCTCATGGTGGTACACACCTATAATCCCAGCACTCAGGAGGCTGATGCAAGAGAGTCGCCATGGGTTTGAGACCAGCCTGACTCCATGGTTAAGTACAAGGCTAGTCTGAAATACAAAGCTGTTGGGGACCAGCAACTCACAATGACTAATTTTGCATACTTCCCCAAGGCATAAATGAAGGTTTGGGATTTTGAGACTTCCTATTAACTCTTTTGGGATGGGCCACCTCTCCCACCTACTAAGGCTAAACTAAAACTACTAAGACTAAAAACACTCCAGAGCAAGAGCCTTCTTAGCATAAGATCATTTCCACCCTCTTGAGTCATCCCAGGATTATTCTTTGCCTGTGGAGTCATCAACCTCTGAATTTCCTTCAACCTAAAGGTTAACTGGAGTTATGGAAAAACTAAAAGACAGCACACATGGAATAAAAAAATCTGTTTAGAGAAATCATAGTAGAAAACTTTCCAAGTATAGGGAAGATTTCAACAAACAGGTAAGTGAGGCTTACAGAATTCCAACTAACAATGCTGAAAGAAGAGGTTCGCCAAGACATACCTTAGTCAAAATCCCAGCTGTCTAATGAGAAGATAGAAGCAGAGTGTGGTAATGCACATCTGTAATCCTAGCACTGGCGGGGCTGAGCAGAAGGATTGCCATGAGTTCAATGCTAGCCTGAACTACATAGCAAGACCCTAGCTGAAAAGAGAAGAGATGAGATGAGACAGAATATGGAACCAGTAGAGACCCAGAGAAACAAAAGCAATCTTGGGCAACAAGAGCAAAACAGTAGGCATCACAATCTTGGACTTCAAGTTATACTGCACAACTATAGTGATAAACACAGCTCAGTACTGGCACTGAAACAGACACGTGGGCCAAGGAAACAGAATGGAAGATGCAGAAACAACCTCAAACACATTTAGCTATTTGGTCTTTGACAAAGGGGGTCAAAAACACATGCGGGAGGAAAGACAGCCCCTTCAAAATCATGGTGGGAAAACTGGCAACCTACATGCATGCAGAAGACTGAAGCTAAATTCATACCTCTCACCATGGACTCAACTAAAATCAAAATGGAACAATGATCTAAATTTTAAAAAGAAACAACCCACTGAAAAATAAAGTCGGTAAAGATCTGAAAGTCATAGGTGTAGTCAAACTTTTTGGACAGAACCCAGTGACAAGAAATAATACCAAGAACCAACAAATAAAATCGTATCTAATTTAAGCCTCTGCAAAGCAAAGGAAACAACCAATGGTATGAAGAGACAATCTATAAAACAAGAATAAAATTTGCCAGCTATATCTTGGACAGAGGACTAGCACTTAGGGAGAAGGAACTAAAAAGATGTAAGATGTGCCATTACGAACATGAATTAAAAAACATAATAATAAAGAAAATGAGCCGTGTTTGGCTCAGTTACTTAAGCGCTTGTCTGACAGGCATGAGGTTGTGAGTTCAATCCCAGGTGCCGCAAAAAAACAAAAAAAAAAAAAAAGAAAATGAAAAGAGAGCTAAAAACAGAGGGAGAGAGGAGAGTAGGAAGGGAAAAGAGAATAAAAAGAATCAAGACTGGGAGGCTGAGGCAAGAGGACCACCACAAGTTCAAAGCCAGCCTGAACTACATAGCAACACCCTGTCTCAAAAAACAAACAAAACAAAAAGAAACAAAGAATCAAGACATAGTATGTTAAGTATATACACTTATAGTTATAAAAAAAAATAAATATAGAATACAAGCTCCACAGAAAATGGATATAATTTTTATTTAAAAATATTGTAGTTACAAAAGTAAATGTCCCAATCATACAAACTGTTTTATATACAGTAAGTGTGTATGCACATATATATATATATGTATATATATATATGCCCACACCCACCTACACACCCCTATTTAAACTTGCCTCGTCGTTTCAACTCTTTATTTGAGTAAAAAAAAGTATACTTTCCTCATTCAGGAGATTTCTGATGTTGTAATAATTACCTAAGGGGAAAAAAATTCAATTATTTCCATAAAAGTTATTTCTTTTTGAGTATTTAAGTCATCATCTGACAGTTACAATATATAACACAAAATAAGAACAATTCACCTAATTCAAAGTAATTCTTACTTAATTAATTCCACGAACTCAAAAGACCCAAAAGTTAACTACCACCTATTAAACCAAATATAGCTTGAAAGATTATAAAATTTTGTATCATTCTGTAACAAATGCATAGAATGCAGGAAAAGGACATCTCTTTCTGAAAGCAATCTATATGAATTCTTTGGAATTACTGTAGATTCTCCTAAGTCAGATACATACACTTCTTTCATATATAATGAAGCATAAAAGGTACAGGTTAAATAAAATTTTAAAACCTCTTAATTTTAAAAAGGCAGGGCTGGGCATGATGGTACATGTCTGTAATCCAACGACTCAGGAGGCTGAGGCAGGAGGATTGCCAGGAGTTCCAGGCCAGCCTGGGTTAGTGAGGTCAAGGCTAGCCTGCACTACAAAGCGAGACCCTGCCTCAAAAAACCAAAAAAAGAAAAATATAAATAAATAAGAAGGCAAATAATAAGGTAACTAATAGTAAAAGTGAAATACAGATGGACAGCATTATATATGGTAGGTTTTTATCAAGAATTATTATTGTGATTTTCCATACATTCAAAATTGATAAAACTTAACCAAATTAATAAAAGTATTCACAATAATGCTACCACATACAAAGGACTATATAAACATAGCTACTGTTTTCTCCAGAGTTTAAGCTTCACAAATAAAATTTTTTGTGTGTTTTATTCACTCATTTATCCCTCTTAAAGTAAATCTTGGCCACAGTAAAACTCTTACTCATATTTGTTGAATGAATAAATTAAAATAATTATTTCCAATGACTTACGTTCTTCAGTATACTGTCCTATATCTTTAAAATAATCCACCAAAAACCGGGTGTGGTGGTGCATGCCTTTAATCCCAGCACTCAGGAGGCTGAGGTAGGACGAGTGTTGTGAGTTTGAGGCTGGCTTGGGCTACAACACGAGCGCAAGGCCGGCCTGAACTACATAGTGTGACCCTGCCTCAAAAAAAAAACACTAGGGCCAGGAGTTTAGCTCAGTGGCTTAAGCAGGTGCGAGGTTGTGAGTTCGAACTCCGGCGCCACAAAAAAAAAAAAAAAATCCACCAAAAACAGTTTGGCTATACAATGTCTTTGAGATGACACAATGGAAATAAATCCTGGAATGCAATATACCATTTAGTCTTTTATATTCAACAATAAATGACTCTTAGTCTTCATGTATAAAAATACTAATACCTAATGATAAAATGAAAGAAAATATGTACCAAACCGTGTTGGTTTGGTCATATCATACTTTGTTTTGACCCCTGTAGCTTCCACTTTCATGGTACATGTAAGTAACTACACTATTTTAACTATGTGAAGTAAAATGTCCACAGTTGTTCTTACCTGAAGGAACATAGAAGGAATCCCCAGTAGTTATTATATAAGGTGTTTCATGTAAGGTACACAAAAGGTCACCAACATTAACATAAAAAACCTATAAAATTAAAATAAAAATTTCATTTCAAATTAAACCACAAATACACTCCAAAAATTCTTAAAGGAAATACAGTAGGCAGAACAATGACTTCCCATAGATATCCATGTGCTAATCTCCAGAACCTGTAAACATACTACCCATTACAGAGCAAACAGGACCCTGACATAGGGAAATTGTTCTAAGTTTTCCAAATGTGTCCTATATAATCACAGAGCACTTAAAAATAAAAAACTTTCTCCTGGAAGCAGAAAACTGAGGCACAAAAGTAAGAAAGAGGAATCTGAAGCATTACTCTTTACTCTCCTATGTGCCTTTTCCCTTCCCTGCCTCAATTTGTCCTTCTTTGTTAATACATTTTGAGCAACTTTAATTTTCTTATTAAAAAGAATTATTTTGAATGCAATGCTTTAATAACTTAGGATTTCGGGTTCCTGAAATGTTGCATACGCACTATTAAACATCCACAAAATTTAATGTTTTTCAAATCTACTTTCAATTCAAGTTTATTTTCACATACAAACACACTCCCCAAACCTATGTTGCAAAGGCACAGTGTGTATCTCCAATGGGGGACCAATTAAGGGGGAGAGAGACTGGACAACTCACCTTAAATCCCATAATAACTTTGTCAGTACTGTTACCTAGTACTTCCTGAAGCTATTGTTAATCCTGACTTTACCACTAACTCTTTGAGTGACTGCTGAAGTCTCCTAACTTGTTTCTCAACTACAAGAGAGAAGGAATTAAACCTAATCTCTATATTCCCCTACAACTCTAAAATTCTAACGCTTTCTTTGCAAGTTTATATTCTAAAATTCCCTTAAGTAAAAACCATTCCTTAAACCTCTGAATCTCAAGACTACAGTATCATGCATTAAAAAATGTTCTTTTAAAAAAACCACTAGTTAGTTGACTCTCTAAGCTCAGTGAACAAAAAGAAATTTCTCTGCAGTTCAGAAAGAGGAATTCATTACTAAGGAAATAATTCTTTTTTCTTGCAGCACCAGGGATCAAACTCACAACCTTGTGCCTGCCAGACAGGTGCTTAAGCCACTGAGCCAAACTCCCAGCCCCAGTTTTTTGAGGTAGGGTCACACTATGTAGCTCAGGCCGGCCTTGCACTCAAGTTGTAGCCCAAGCCAGCCTCGAACTCACAATGCTCCTCCTACCTCAGCCTCCCAAGTGCTGGGATTAAAGGCGTGCGCCACCATGTTCAGCTATAAGGAAACAATATTTTAATGCCTCATCAAATCCAACAAATCAGTTTTACCTAGAGCAAAACATACATGGAGAAATATACACACCAGTATATCTTCACCAACATGTTGCTTCCCCTTTTCTTCATAGGGTCCTAGTATCAACTTTCCAGTAGAAAAAAATGGTGTATCCAACGTTTTATATACTTTCAACTCGCCATGCTCAACAAAAAATTGGTATGTATCCCGTGGCCTTATAAGATCTAAGGAAAATACAGTTATATAAAAAAGAAAGGTATTCAATGATACAACATATGTGAACATACATAAAATAGAGTGGCTTTTACATATAAAACCTGTCTTAGAAATTACTTGAGACCATTGATTTTGGAGCTGGAATGCCAGAGATCAAATTGTGCCTCTTTCTTACAAACTGTACAATTTCAGGCAAGTTACTTAAGCTCTGTCACATTTCCTTTTCTTAAAAATGAGTAATGGTGGCGCACACCTTTAATCCCAGCACTTGGGAGGCTGAGGCAGGAGGATCCTTGTGAGTTCGAGACCAGCCTGGGCTACAAAGTGAGTTCAAGGCCAGCCTGAACTGCATAGTGAGACCCTGGCTCAAAAAGTACAGCCAGGGATTTAGCTCAGTGGTGTAAGCTCCTGTCTGGCAGGGGCAATACTGTGAGTTTGATCCCCAGTACCAAAAAAAAAAAGAGACAGAGAGAGAGAATAATGGTTAATCTATGTTAAAGAGTTACTATATCAAGGCGTTAATATGTATAAACTAAAAACAGTCTGACACAAAGCACTGTTATAGTCTTAGCATAACAATCTAGGAGCATTCTCTCTATTGTGGTTAACACAGAAAATAAATAAGCTGAAACACGAGAATTCCGTATCTAAAGTTTTAACACAGCCCATAATACAAATGACAATAGATTATTTTCTGCTTGCTAGACGGATGATTAAATAAGATTTTTATTCATGAAGTAAAGCTACAGAAAGAGTTGTTAGAAATTATGATTACACTTTCAAACAACCTTTCCTCTTACTTACAGACCTTTCTAGACTTTTAATTATCAGCTTCTAACTCCATTTTGCTGGATATCTGGGAATGTTAGTTATCTCACAGACACAAGACACAGAAAAATGCACAGATTTTTTTAAACAGACAAAAATTAATTCCTAACAACACTCACAACCTTTTTTTTAACCTGGTAGGGCACATTTTTACACTAAACAAAACTCTATACTTCTACCTTTATTGCCAAATAAATAATTTCAACCAAGAAATAACTTTGCTAACCAGCTGTGGTGGTACACGCCTGTAATCCCAGCATTGGGGAGGCTAAGGCAGGAAGATCACTGTGAGTTTAAGGCCAGTCTGGACTACATAGCAAAAGCTGGACTCAAAAAAGAAAAAGAAAAAAAAAAAAAGAAAGAAAGAAGGGAGGGAGGGGAGGAGGGAGTGCAAGCTTTGCTAAGATGCTAAAATGTCATATGAAACCTATTTCGTAGTCAAAATTTTAAGTGAGAATATTATTACAGTCTTCCTGGTTTGACCTATTTGTCCTTTCATTCAAACACAGTTCTCAGTACTGACTAGAAGAGTCATTTGAAATGTTAAGATACTTACATATTTGCTATATATAAATAATGCCCAGTGGTTTAATATATGAGGATAACCTAAATTCCCGTCCCTTCATAACCCATATTTTGCCCTCCTATGGCCTTCCAGAAACTAAAGTTTAAAGCTTATGTAAGCCAGGGAGAGGGTTCTAGGACCCTGAACCACCCTTAAAGTTAAAATGAGACTGGCATCTGTACAGTCGATGATGTTCTCTACAGTCACCCTCACAAAAATTTCCCATTCCAAGTACCATCACTGGAATTTGTAGACAAAGAAAACTGCCTATACCCTGCCTCCAGTCCCTGCCTGGCCCACAGTGAGCGTATACCTGGGGTTCCACCAGCTAACTTGCTATAATTTTCCATACATAGTCCCTGCTATCATGTGTCGTCCTGATCTAAGTAAGCCTGGAGCATTTGGGAGAGAGAACATTCCTAATGATAATGGCAGCATCTGTAGTCCAAAGGGCAAACAGTGTATGTCCCTGTAGGTTATCTGCCATCAATACTCCCCCAGAGTCATTTTCACATTGGCTATTGACTGGAATGGGATATTAGTGCTGAAAAAACTGGAGAAAGAGAAAATATGCAGGTCAATCATCAAGCCAACAGTTTGTTCTCTTAGCTGTTGTTAAATGTTCAGAATCATTCCTGATCTTACCCATGAGAATAATCTCTCTTGTTTCTGGGTCCTTCACTTGCGTTGGTTGAAAAGGATCTCCTAGGGGTATATCCAAATTTGGCACTACTCTACTTTCTGCAAAAGAAATACCAATGAAATACAAACTATTTACAATTCTTCTCAATCATAAAAAAAGCCCAGTACAAAACACAGTTACTGGCAAGTTGTAGAAAACCGTCAGGGACTTAACAGTCTCTTCTTGTTTATATACAACCAACAAACAAATTTTAATTTAAAAAAAAATGATTTAAACACAGAAGTGAACACCCCAAACTTCCTATTTTCTATAAGGCCATTAAAACATGCCAACTCTTAAACTCTTGCATCATCAAAAGGGTAAATAATATTCTGCATACTCCCTGAGAGAGCTGGAATTATGTAATGAACTGTAGGAAGAATTAAATTAAAATGTCTATTATAAGCAGTTTGGGTATGAAGTTTCTTTTACCTTACCTTGAGCAATTTACTAAAAAGGAAATGTTTTATACAACACTATTAATGATTTTTAGAAGAATAAAATTAGCTTACTTTCAAAATTTCAAAAGAAATGCACATTAAAAAGTAAATTTTACCTATAGCATTATGTCTGCAGTTTTTAAGAGATAAATTTCAACTCTGCACAGGGCTTCTTTTCAAAGTACTGTATTATTTAAAATAAAATCTAAAAGTTACTTTCGGAATAAGTTCATACTTCTTTCAACGTTATCGAGGCAGATCCTTTTCCTATTATCTATTTTGTTGACTTTCCCCACATTTCCTTTTGCCTTTCTTTTAGACGTTACTGTTTCTGGGGATAGTATTCCACCAACCACAAATCCTCCTGAAATATAACAATGAAAAAGATAAAATACATCTGGGGAAGTAAAAAGCTTAAAACAAAACACTTTAAGTACATTTCCTTTCACAGTAGCAAAGAAAATATTACTGTTACTACATTCTATAGCTAGTAATTCAAGTAATACAAGTAATAGCCAATTTCAGTTGTATCTCTGTCACATTAAATCTGGAACTACTGATAGAAATAAGATTGAATGACCTGCTACTTACTTGAAATCAACAGTCATTGGTGGAGGGTTTAAAAAAAGGCAAACGCATAATAAAGTATAAGTAGTGTAAGCCACATGAGTGCCCTTTGTTTTAGCAAAGGAAAGAAATGACTTTAATAGTACACTATACTTCCTTTCTTGCCTACCCGCTATAATTCTGTAGGAAAATATGATAAGAAAAAATGAGTAAAAATAATTTACTCATGTTCTAACCTGATCTTCATTTTATCCAATTAGAAGCCTTGTCAGATAATATGAAAATAACAATACAAAGCCACACAGTCAAACAGCTACCAAAGAAGGCAGAGGGAAAATCAGTAACTATAGCAATCAGACAAAGCTGGATTTGAATCTATTCTTATCACATGTTTGGGGAGTGATGACAAAATGAAGGAATATATGTAAGTGTGTAAGACAGAACCTGGCATATGGTAAGCATACGTAATTTATAGCAATCCATATTATTTTTTAACTAACAAACATTATAGTGTAAATTAGATCTTACCTGATGCTGTTTCTTGATAATCTACTCGCTCCCCTCGCCAGTATTCCAAAGGTTTTGAACGTATTCTCTTGGTCCTGCGAACACCTGGTGTGTTGGAGGGTAATACTGTAAAAAGATGTCAGATGAAAAGGTACATATGTAAATGTTTACTTGGATAAGACTTAGTACTGGAAAGATATTGAATTACTTTTTAGAATATGAATGCTACTAGACAAAAACTAGAAAAAATTTGTGCTAATAATAATAATAATTAAAAAATGGAAAACGTAGGCCTCTAGATTGGCAAATACATGAAATTTGATAATACCCAGGGCCAACAATGTTAAAAGCACCATATATTAAATACTTCGTTGGTTATATTATCAAATTCCTATGTCCTTATCTATTTTTGTTTGCTAGTGCTATCCGATCTGAAAGTGGTTTATTAAAATCTGCATTCTAACTGTACAGTTTAATAAAAATCTTGCTTTTTATTTGGTTTTTTTTTGTTGTTTTTTTTGTTTGTTTGTTTGTTTTTGGTAATGGGGATCGAACTCACAACCTCATGCCTGCCAGGCAGGCACTTAAGCCACTGAGCTAAATCCCTGGCCTATTCTTGTTTTTTCTATTCATTCTTTTCTTTATGAATGTTATTTGCTAGGTTGTTTGGTGCACAAGAATACGATTTTTCTAACTTCTTCATAAACTGCTCACTTCATTAATTATCCATCAATATGTTCATCAGTTTTAATCTTAAATTTTACTCTACTATGGCTAGTATTAAAACTACTTTTTGGAGTTTACATTAGCCCAGCCAATTCTTTAATAATAAACTTAAGTGTTTTTTAATAAGCACAGATTGAAAGCCGGGCGTGGTGGTGCATGCCTTTAATCCCAGCACTAGGGGGGCTGAGGTAGGAGGAGCATTGTGAGTTCAAGGCCGGCTTGGGCTACAATGTGAGTACAAGGCCGGCCTGAACTACACAGTGCAACTCTGCTTCAAAAAACCAGGGCCTGGAGTTTGGCTCAGTGGCTTAAGCACCTGTCTGGCAGGCACAAGGCTATGAGTTTGATCCCCAGTGCTGCAAAAAAAAAAAAAAGCATACACTGATTTATATTACTTAATTAAATCCAAAGTCTCTAACACATTTCCTGAGTATAACAACATGCTCCCCTTTTATTCCATCTCACTTTATATTTATTATTTACATCTAGGAGTTTTCTTTCTCTTCACTTTTACTGGTTGAATCGACCATTTGTTCTCCAGTCTTCTTGGTCATTTCGAAGATTTATTCTGTTTTTCACTCTATTACTGGTCCTTCCCTCTCCTGAACTCAAAAACTAAACTGTCATTTCTCCATGATTATGCCAAAGTGATAGCCCTGAGGATGAGGATGAAGATGAGGATGAGGATGAGGATGAGGATGTAGTCCAGTGGTAACAGCATATGCCAGCATACGCAAGGTCCTAGGTCCTATCACCAGTGCATGCGCAAACACACAAAAGCCCTTATTGACTTATTGAGCCACTTAATACTTCCTCTCCATTTAGACTACCTTCATTACCCCCCCTTAACCCCCCACTACTTTCCTCACTGCATAACAAGTTTTAAGTACTCTATAGATTCCAAGGTATTACAAAAATCCTCACCTAAGCACTTATGAAGCCACAAACATATTAGCAAGATGTGGTAGACACACCCTAAAGTAATGAGTTACACCCTTATATAAATCCCTCACTAGAGTGCATATAGGACTATCAACTCCATTCTAATCAAGAGAGTATGTCAATTGTAATGATATCAGTTGTTTACATCCTTATATTATACATAAACAGCTTTCCAGGTGACACAGAAAGCCAAGATCACGAAAAAGGTGGAAAGCGCCCTGGAACTTGACTGGCAAGTGCCTTTTGGTGAACTACGGATTTTTAATCCTCACATGAATCTTTTCATGGGCTCCGCTGCTTACAGTTTTTGCCTACTGACCATTCTAGGACCTACAGGTCTGGTTAGGAGTGACCTGGGTGAAGGTGGAGGAAGATGTATACACATCTAGTAGTTCTATTTTCTTTAAGATAGTTCTCTACCCTAAGCCAGGCATGGTGGTGCTCGCCTTTAATCCCAGCACTCGGGAGGCTGGGGCAGGAGGTTCACTGTGAGTTTGAGACCAGCTTGGGCTGCAAAGTGAGTTCAAGGCCAGCCTGAACTGCATAGTGAGACTCTGTCTCAAAAAACAGGGTGGGGGATTTAGTTCAGTGACCTAAGAGCCTACCTGGCAGGCACGAGGTTGTGAATTCGATCCCCGGTACCCGAAAAAAAAAAAAAAAAACGATAATTCTCTACCCTAACATCTTTGCTTAGGTGAGATCTACTATGGTGCACAGCAAAAAGGACTGTTAAGTGGACCACAGACTGCTGTATGCCAAGTATGCTGTGGGGGACCCAGAGGACTCTCCCTGAAAGAAGAGCAATTATCTCCACTTTGGATAAACTTGGCCCTGTCTCCGTGTATTGGTACGTACAGAGCTGGCTAGGCCACTTGTTTGTCCCTTCAACTGGCTTTAAGCAATGTAAATTGGGCTGGCTGAAAAGCTGCTATTTCCCTGTCCAGCAACTCCCAAAAACCATGGTTGAGCAGGGCAGAATGAAGAGCAGTGCTCCAAGCTGTTAGCTGGCACTGAGCCTCAAGATAAGAGGCTATGATTTCCCAGGGCAAAACAGATTATACATCAGAGCTGAAGCTCTGATCCCAAAATATTAGATACCACCTCAATTGTGTTATTTAGATTACTCTCACTGCATTTCTTTCCCTCTGCCTATCGCAGAGGTGATCTCAGGCCTCCTACTTAGCCCAGATCATAGCACTCATTTATTACCCACCACTCTTACTGTCACTCATCCCTGTGCCACTCCCCTCATGGAGAATTAATAAAAGCCGGGTTGGGTCCTGGATGATGGCCTTTTTGTTCTGGTGAACCTTCATCATGGCTGGACTTGGGATCCCTTGGCTCCCCATAACTATACATTTGTCTCAGTGTTTCTATACTCATCTTGTGTTGCACTGGAAGTGACAACTCGCTGGAATTCCAATAATTTCTCCATGGGATTAAAAATGTAAACTTTTGCCAGGCGTGGTGGCACACGCCTTAAATCCCAGCACTCAGGAGGCTGAGGTAGGAGGAGCATTGTGAGTTCGAGGCCGGCTTGGGCTGCAACGTGAGCGATGGCTGGCCTGAGCTACATAGCGCAACCCTGTCTCAAAAAACTAGGGCCAGGAGTTTGGCTCAGCAGCTTAAGTGCCTGCCCAGAAGGCGCGAGGCTGTGAGTTCGATCCCCAGTGCCACAAAAAAAAAAATAAATAAATAAATAAAACTTTCCAGACTGAGAGGAAATCTGAGAAAAGGCTCGCTATAGCATGCAATTTTAGGTATGTAATTTTAATTCATTTATCAATTAATTCAAATAATATTTCCTGTACTGAAGAAAAGTTGAATTTAAAAATAGGTTTAATAGCATTTGCCTCAATGGAAATATTGAAAGAACAGATATAAGAAAAATTACAAATTAATTATTTACCTAATTTGTAATGCACTTTATCTTCATTCCTTGGTGCCACTTTGAATTTTTTTACTCTTGAATTATCTGTGAAATGCAAAAGATAATATTATCAGCTATAACTATTAACTCCACATTAACTTACAAGTTGTTACTTGTTCAACTTCAATAAAAGTATTTTAAATAATATTTGACCTGACAATATGCTTTACTGTTCTTTTTTTCAATGTACAGAAATAAAAACCAGGAAAAACACTGTAACATTTCTCTATAATTTCCTATAAAAAACATATTTAAAGAGCATAATTGTTTTAAAAAACGAAGAGCAGACAGGTTTTCTATTGCTCATGGATGGGGGAAATAAGTCACTACAGATAAAAATTCAGGATTATTGTTGCTGTTTTGGGTTTTTTGTTGTTCTTGTAGTTGTTTGTCTCTTATTTTTTGTTTTTCTTTTTTTTTTTTCCTTTAAAATAAAACAAAAACAAAAAAATTCAGGACATAATGAATGTTAGGAATCTGCGATCAATCAGCAACTTTCTCCTTGAAGTTCTAAAATAGTATAAATGTACTGAATCTATTAGCAGTGTGCCAAAGAGCTCAGGGGTTCTCAACTTTATGTGTTGTAGATAGCATTAAAGATAGCTGCCATACAGTCTTTTGCTTCCTATGCACAAGTGCCCTTTAGCACAAAGTAGGGTCTCATTTCCTTCTTGAATCTTTACTGGCCTTCATGATTTGCCTGAGTAACAGAACCCAACAAAAATGACTTTCTGGTCCTTCCAAGGCTAAATCCTAAATCCTAGTAAGATATGTGTGTCCCAATAAGGCTCTCACTTTGGAGGAAGACAACAGCAATATGTGAAGACTGACAACCCAATATTGACATGCTGTGATGATCCAAGATGACCCCACGGAAGGACCGGCCCTATGGAGGAAAAAGAGACGTTCTACCAGCCCTTACCATTCCAGCAGGTACCATATACAGAAGGTAAAAGGTCAATTTGGATGTCCAGCCAGACTCTAGCCAGTCCTGCAGCCTTTATCTAACTATAAAATTATAAAAGCACCCCAAGTAAGAAGCACCTAGCCAAATCAAAGCAATGCACAGAACCATACAAGACAAATCAATATAGTTATATTAAATCAGGAAGTTTTGGGCAGGTTAGTTATATAACAGTATGTAACCAGACCCTTTCACATCCATGAACCAGCTTTGTTTCATGTAATATATTCATTTTCCTGAAAAACTGGTCTAAATTTTCATCATATTCTCAAAGGAGACTAAAGCAAAACATTGTTAAGAATGACTGAATTAAATACTTTACAAAGTTGCTGAATTTGAAGAAAATCTGCAGATCATACAATCAAATTCCCCTCTCAAAAACAGGTAAATCTGTAAAGAATAAAAATAGAGAGTGGCTGCCTAGGACTGGAGAGAAGGAACTGAAAACTAGCTGCTAAAAGGTATGAGGTTTCTTTTGGGTGCTGATATAAAAATGTTCTAAAACTGACTACAGTGATGACTGCCACCACAGATTTGTATACTATTATAAACAGGTTAACTGTGTGTGTGACAGTCTATCTTGATACAGCTAACCCCATAATCCTATTTCCTATAAAGTGTCCATCAGAACAACTATACAGGCTTCACCTCTGTTGAAAACTTTCCCATTGCAGTAGGCCTAAAAGGCAGCTGATGGAATTCAGAAGGAACCAAACAAATACAAAAAACATACTGAGGATGAAAGCTAGTTTTCTTATTATTTAGAAGAGCATTAAAAAAAGAAATCTGTGTTGGTTGGAATTATAGGCATTAATGAGAATTCACGATTCTAAATTTAAATACAGAAATAGATTTAGAGGTCCATACACAGGGTGTATTTCTGTTGTGTACATCTATGTTCTATCTCTGTCGACAAGGAGAGCCTTGAAGCAAGAATATTCTGTTAACAAGAAGTATTGGGATGTTAAATGCCATCTTTCAGTAAAAAGAACCAGATTTCTTAAGAGAAATACTTTATTTCAGAGGTGAGGCATGAGAAATAATTTGGAACATTTTTATACTCCCCCCAAAAACAAGATAATATTCATAATGACAGAATCACAATAAAAACACATACAGTCAGATTGAAAAGAACCCCCGATGGCCAGCTCTATGAATAATTTGAATATTTGAATGCATCAGTTAGACTACAATCCCATGGAATAAAATATGAACCCTGTTATCCACACAGATATATATAGATAAGCAAAGAATACACAGAGAAGGGTGGGAAACTTTCTTACAGTAGATTGCTATCTAACTAATGAAGAAGAAATTTTTAAAAAGAGAAAATAATTTACTACCATCATTAGTGGTTGATGATTCAAGTGAGAGTCAACAGATGCAAAGGTTGGTGAAGGAAGGTTTGATGAGGAACAGATTATATTGCTGAAACAGTATGAGAGTATCACTCCACAAAAATTACACAAGAGAAAGGTGATTTATTTATTTTATAATACTGGCAATCAAACCAATATCTTCCAAATGTGAGGTTTTTGTTTGTTTGTATTCTTTTAAAATGTCAAGGTTAGGTTACAAAAAGACTAAAAAATTGATCCATATTGAAGGAAAAGGATAGTTAAATGCAATTTGTGATTTAGGACTGGATCTTAAACCACAGAGGAAAAGGTGAGATTTAAATGGATTCTGAATGGGTAGCAATGTTCTATTTATGTTCATTCCAGATATGAAAAGCTACAGGTTGGTCATGTCCTTGCCTTGCTGAAATATCTTCTGGGGTATTTAAGAGAAATATAACACAAAATAACTGTAACTTGTTCTCAAGTAGTTCAGAAAAAGATGAATAAACACGCAAATGTAGAGATTAGACAAGGGGGAACAAAACATTTGTGGAACCTAAATGAAGAGGATACAGGAGTTCTGTGTATGTTTGAAATTATTTAAAAAATGATTTTTTTTTTAGCCAGGTGCATGCATGTAATCTCGGCACTCGGGAGGTTTAACCAGGAGGATCATAAGTTCAAAGCCAGACTGGGCTATACAGTGAGTTCAAGACCAGCCTGAACTACTAAAACAAGACCTTGTTTCAAAAAGTAATTTTTAAAAGTCACCAACACCCATGACTCCTGAGTTTCAAGATTAAAGAATCCTAGTAAGCTTGACGATGACAGAAAACAGGTTACCTACAAAGGAACAAGGAAACTACATATACTTCAAATTTCTATCATAAGCATTATGTCTCCTGAAACAACAAAAAAAAAAAAAAAAGGAAAAGAGATCATGACTCAACATTATTTTCTATTGAATAATGGTTTGTTGTGTTAAAAAAAAAAAGATTGAGTCTCTGCTAGCACATGAGAATGTATACTAACCTTATAAAGAGGTAATACATATTTGTTGACAATAAATGTATATATGACATATGACATTCAGCAAGTAAAAAAAATAACAATTTAGTCATCTGCTTCTAAGTCACTTTCAGTTCTCTTAAAAAGTTTAAATTAAAGGATAAAATACTTAAGATAACCAACCAAAAAAAGTAGAGGTCCTAATACTTGGTAAAACAGACTACAAAGTAAAAAGCATTTATCGAAACAAGAAAAATTGACCAAAGCAGGAGAACTATACATTAAGACAGATTTAAATGCCTGGAAAACCAAATGGATAGCTGCAGTGGATGTTACTTTAACACTAGCAATCCCTAACAGATCTCGAGCCAAAAGGAAGGATATAATCAGAATAATATTGAGTTTAGCATGTAAAAATCCACATATCTGTCCTTTTCCTCCAATGTGTGCTCCCCTTTCCTAATAGTCTCCAAACAGGTAATGACAATGCCATTTCCCTAGCTAACTCTGGCACCTCTTTCTCCTACACTCTACAACCCATTCATCAGGAAATTCTGCGGACTCTATCTTTAAAAAATTCCTAAAACTTGGGGTGAGTGTAGTGGCACATGTCCATAATCCCAGCACTGGGGACACTGAAGCAGAAAGATTGGCTTGAGTTTGAGGCCAGCCTGGGCTACATAGGGAGACCCTGTCTCAATAAATAGATAGACAGATAGATAAATAAATAAATAAATAAATAAGACTCTGAAAACTCGCCACTACTCTCTCCATCTTCTACTGTTACCAACATGGTCTAAGCCATTAGTTCTCATGATAATTATTCCAAAATCTCACCAAGTAATCACCTTGCTTCCAAACTTTTCCTGCTCTCTCAACCTTATCAATCCACTCCTAGCAGTAGCTGCAGTGATTCTGCTAATACAAGTTACACTGTTTCTTTTCTCTGCTCAAAATCCTGCAATGGCTTCCCATGTCTCTTAGCAAAGCCAAAACTCCTTACAACAGACTTTGAACCTCTGAGTGATTCTATACCTCTGTGACATCATCTCCTGGTACTCTCTCTCTCTTCCTCTGCACAAGGACCTGGCAAACTTGGTGTTCCTTGACCAGGATAGACTATTACCATATCAGAACCTGTTCCTTTAATCTTTCCTCCAAGAATATTTACTTGAACAGCTACTGGTTTGCCTTCTCAGGTAGTTCATACCTTCACTCAAATGATCAACTGTCCACTGAGGCTCCTTTCCCCATCAGTCAAAACATGTAACCTTCAATTTCTTCCCCTAATCCCGTTTTGTCATCCTATGCGCAACATTCAACAGATCAAAACCTGTACTCTATACTATCTGCCATCATCCTCCTTCCAGAAAGTGAGCTCTAGAAAAGGCACAATGTTTTGCCACATTTACCCTATGTCATATCCCTAATTCCTAATGAATACACAGTAGCATTTGAAAATATTCCACAAATATTGAAGAATTCTATATTCAAAGTATATCCAAATATACATTCACATATATGATCAACAAAATAACTAGCAGGCATATTATTTTCTAAATACAAAATATTCTCTTTTTTAACCATATCTGTGGAAAAACTATAAAAACTAAGCTTACACTAGAACATGAACACATATACACACAAATAATATATTTGAGCAATAAATAATACAGGTAAAGTTCTCCAGAACAATATGAAACTGGAAAACATTACTAAAAGAACAAAATAACAGACAGCTTCTTAGGATAACAGTCAATACTGGGAATTTAACATACACTAAATATATCGATCAATGGGATTGGAATTGATACTCCCATTTTACAGATAAGAAATCTGAAGTTAAAAACATTGACATGTCTTCCTTGAGTAAGACAGCTGGTAAATGTACAGCTGGATTCAATCCCAGCACCCTGATGCTGCATACTGAATGATGACTATGTACTCTTTAAGTAACTCCTGGGTCAAAGAAAAAAATCACTGTAACTTAAGACTACAGTCCAACCACACTACATTGTACTACACACTATAAAATGAAGCCAAAATTGTACTCTGGAAAAGTCACTGCTTCTTCTCTACAAAACTGTTGATAAAGTAATAATAATAATTAATATAATATATATCTATTGATGCAAAAAGAGAAAAACGCTAAAACCTGAAGTCAAGAAAAATAACTAAAAAAGTAAAAAGAACTAGTGAACCAAAGAAAGAAAAAAGTGTGCAGATTATATGTAAGCACACATTCTTTAAGGGCATGAAAAAAATTATGAAACTCTAAGAGGCCTTTTAAAAGATTTCGGCACGGAAAGTTTCAAAACTATTCAAAATAAGAGAAAAAAGTATAAGGAACTCAATACATGTATCACTCAGATTCAGTAACCATAAATAGATAATTAATTTTGCTTCATTTATCCCGTCATTAGCATAATATTTTTAAATACTGGAAGAGATACCTTGAGCGCCAATATTTATTTATGCCCTACTTAAAAGAAAACTGTCATTCATTTTCTTTCCCTTTCACTTACAAATCTGTTTAGTAAGCAAAGGAGTACACACATTTGCCATCAGTGAAAGTTAAAAAAATAAAACAGCACAACTTACTGCATACCCACATTACCATTAAAAAAACCAAAATAGTAGAAAATAAACAGTAACTTACCTAAACTTTCCTGAACCTCATTATTCACATCAGAATTATCCTTTCCAGACATTAAATAATTCTTGAGCCTAGAAGGTCCACTTAAGAAAAAAAAAATTGTGTTTTTATAATATCCATATCTAATGTACCTAAGCTTAATGATCATTTTTTTCTCCTACACTTTCATAGTTTTCTTTCTTATAAAGTCAACAGTGATGTTACAGGTCGCCAAGAATACACTTAACTTGCTGTATAACACAAAGACGATAATCTAACATTATAATCGATGGCCAAACATGATAAACACTAAATTTGTAACATTTTAAACTAAACTCATGGATAAGTTATATAGTCAATTCTAATGAAAGTAACAATCATATTATATTGACAGTAACAATTACAGGAAAAAAATGAAAAATCAGCATATCTTAATCTTACAAAAGGCTACAGTACACGCTAAGTGGAATTTAAAATGTCATCCACGACTGTCACAGATAATCAACTTAACCCAGGCCTAGATCCTCTCCTCCTACTATGAATCAAGGATAGGCTAACCCAAAACCCCCAAATAGTAAAGAAACTTTAATCATCAGTTAAGTCTTAGAACTTGCTATAATTTACCATTCATTCATCCATTCATTTCATTTTAAAAGGCTTTATGACTTCAGATAAAATACACACAGGCTAACCTGACTTGCGCACTGAGTTAGTGGATGTTTTAACAATACATCTGGAAATTCTTTGATAAGCATCCTTTTAAGACATGGAACCTAATTCCCCTCACTTAAGATTAGTATGGATTTCAGGTGACTTCTAATGAACAGAATACAGAAGGGACTGTACAACTTCACAGACTGTTACTAAACTGCAATCTCCATCTCAGTTAAGATTTCTTCTTAAATTACTTGCTTTGTAGGAAGACTTCCTCCATATCAAGCAACCCAATGGAAAGGACCACATAGCAAAACACTAAAGTCTGTTGGCTGCAGGAAGCAACTGGGGCCTTCAACCAACAGCCACTCGAGGGAAATCTAACAAAGCGGACCTGCCAGTTCAAGTCAAACCTTCAAATAACTGTAAACTAGAAAGACATCTTAACTGCTACCTCCTAAGAATCCGGAAGCCAGAAGTGCTAGCTAAACCACTTCCAGATTTTTTACCCACAGTAACTATGATACAATAAATGTTTAGAAGCCATTAACAAAATTAAAATTGAGTTTTGGGGTAATCTGTCACATAGCAATGGGTAACTACTATAGTGAATAAATAACTACTATCCTTTGAATTCATGCATACCTTTCTTCCAAAACTGAAGTTTTAGGCTCTCCGGAATCCAAGTTGGACTCCGCTGGTGTCTTGCATGTATCTTCACTGGACTGAGACTGTAGGTGAACATTCTGTGCACATATAATACTATCTTGATCTTTGGAGTGTCCTGTTGCTCTATCAATGTGAAAAGTTTAACATTTTATACTTCTTCAAAAAAACTGGAGAAACAATACACAGGTGGGTAAATAAACAATATATTATTGGCTAAAACATGTATCAGCTGACTATGTCCATGACCTAAAACTTAACACCTGACTCAGGAAGGAAAACAGATTCTGGCAGCTATCAACATTACTAATTTGAACTCAGGAGGCTGAGGCAGGAAGATCATTGTGAGCTCAAGACCAGCCTGGGCTACAAAGTGAGTTCAAGGCCAGCCTGAACTGCATAGTGAGACCCTGCCTCAAAAAATAGGGCCAGGGATTTAGCTCAGTGGTATAAGCACCTGCCTGGCAGGCTTGAGGCTGTGAGTTCAATCCCCAGTATCAAAAAAACGAAACAAAAAAAAGGTTACTAATTTGAAAATTTTTGATGAGAGAGATGGTACAAACCTGGTCTAACTAAAAAGGGAGTAATAAGGGAAGGGAAATGGGAGATATGACCCATTGGCAGCTTCTGGTGCATACTATTCAGTTAATCTATCATAGTTTACTGGTAAAATTTTTTTCTTTAACATTCTTAGCCTATTTGCGGGGACAGTAGGGCCCTTAGAAGGACCCAGTTCATCTCTCTGGTAGTGCCCAGATGATCAGTTTGCCCCAAATACATGCAAACAAAATATTCTATTCCTTTTGAGAGTTTAATTTGAGAGGTTTTAGCATACTTCTGAGTCATATATATATATATATCATTAGTCAAAAGAAATAAAAGTGACCACAAGAGAATGCTATGAACAACTTTATACCAACAAAGATAACTGAGATGAAATGAACAAAACCAAAAAACACACAAAAAAAGTGATTTTAACAAACAGCCTGGAAAGATTTATGATCTGGTATTTAAAAATCTCCCCACAAAGAAAATCCCTCCAAATGGTTCCACCACTCAATTCTATCAAACATTCAAATAATTAATATAAATTCTTAAATTCTTTCAAAATAAAAGAAAAAATATTACTCAACTCATTTTACAAAGCATTACTTTTATACCAAAACTAGACAAAGATATTGCAAGGAACATACACTACAGACCAAAAGTCTCAACAAAATACTAGCAAACCAAATCCAACATTTCTTTTGTACATATGAAAAATCGTCAGAAAAACTAAAATTTAGGATTTACATGAAATTTTCTAGGCACAATGATGACACACAAATATATTTTAGGACATTCTAATGATTTATTTCAGTACATCCTTAGCACCTTGCTGTTTCTAGCATACAGTGTTCTCAAATGCTTTTTGAACATGTGCTATACAGCAAAAAGCAAAAATGCATAAAAAACATTAGCTCAACAGGTTGTTAGGACTGATGATAATCCCTTAAAAATAACTGGTTCCCAGCACTCGTGAGGCTAAGGCAGGAGGATCATTGTGAGTTTTGAGAGCAGTGTGGGCTTCAAAGTGAGTTCAAGGCTGGCCTGAACTACATGGTGAGACCCTGCCTCAAAAAATAGGGCTGGGGATTTAGTGCAGCGGCCTAAACGCCTGTCTGGCAGGTGCGAGGTTGTGAGTTTGAACACCAGTACCCAAAAATAAATAAGTAAATAAATAATAAAAATAAATAAAAATAATTGGTACATAGTAAATAAATGCTAACTATTAAGAAGAAAATTACTGATAGGCCCCTAATTACTAATTAATCTCATTAACATCATTTTCAAAAGAAATTTGAACTTTATACTTAGAAATTACTATGATAATTTTATGTTATGTATCTTTTATCACAATTTTTTAAAAAGGAAGCGACTCACACAACAATGCTTTTTTTGTTTGTTTGTTTTTAAAATACTCACAATGTCATGTGGTTATATACTACCCTCCATTTTAATATGAGGTAACAAATTCAGAGCAATACTTTGCCTGGGTGCCACTCAGCTAATCCAGAGCCTGGATTTAACAACAGTTTGTTACAGTGCAGAGTCTTTCGTGCTAATACTCTGTGAATGATTAAGTAACAGACCAGCTCTTAAATGCTAAACAACAAAAATACCTATGCTGAACACATAATGAGTATTACCTGGAACAATCAAGATTTTTTTTCTTAGTCAGGTCTGTCTTGTCACTTTCCAATGGCTCATACTGGGGACAACTGGAAACTTCATTGTCAGTAATACCTCCAGAACCTTTAACATCTGAAAACTTTTGTACTCTTGAGTTGCCTTCAGTAGATCTCTTCTGCCTTTTTGATGGAACAGTTTTTTTCACAATATTTTTAGATGACTGACTTGCTTTCTTAGCAAGTATTTGTCTACTGTTGTGATATACTGATACATCATTTTTTAATGAACTGCTATGAACAGGACCTGGAGGATTCAATCAAAACTTAAAGTTACTATATTTTCCAGATAATCTGGCTTAGTGAATAACATCATTTATATTTACATGGTACCTCGATTCACAAACTTTGTTCTATGATTTTAGAAAAGATGGGCCTATTTATATGTGGGAAAGATGGCCACAGTCATGTTTCTCACCTGATACAGAGCTCGAAAAAAAAATTTTTTTGCAAACCAAGTTGTTTGCAAACAAAAGCATTCATGAACCAAGGCACCACCAGTTAAAATACATGCACACAGATTAATCTCATAGGCTAAATGTTTTCAGTTTAAATTTGTTAAAAACTCTAAAATCAATTTAGAGACATGTACCAGACCCTTTAAATCCATCATAATCTTCTCAAACAACCCTCTCTCTGAGTCTACCCACTACTCTTCTTTATTTTTTTCTTTTTTTTTTTTTTGCGGCACCGGGGATTGAACTCACAGCCTCGCACCTGCCTGACAGGCGCATAAGCCGCTGAGCCAAACTCCCGGCCCTGGTTTTTTGAGGCAGGGTCGCACTATGTAGCTCAGGTCGGCCTTGCGCCGTGTTGTAGCCCAAGCCGGCCTCGAACTCACAACACTCCTCCTACCTCAGCCTCCCGAGTGCTGGGATTAAAGGCGTGCGCCACCACGCCTGGCCCACTACTCTTCTAATCATCCTTAGGATCCTGATAACTCCTCAAGGTTCTAGTCTCAACTTTACACCATATGTACTATCTCTGGAGGACCTATCTCCTAGTAGCTTTAATTAGTAGCTATACACCAATACCAACTGATATCTACCCATCACTCTTCCCTAAATCTGTCTCTCTTGATTTACTTAAATTTCTATCTTAATGAAGAATAAACTATCCAGGTGTCTAAATCAGAAATCTGAAGGGCTGGGGAGTTTGGCTCAGCAGCTTAAGCGCCTGCCCTGGCAAGCGCAAGGTTGTGAGTTCAATCCCCAGTGCTGCAAAAAAAAAAAAAAAAAAAAAAAAAGAAATCTGAGTCATCTAAAACTCCTGCTACTACTCACAGATCAATCACTAGATGTTTTAGTACTGCTTCTCAATTGTGCTTTCACACTCTCCTGCCTGTCAATAGTTTGCTCATCTTATTAATAACCACTCTCACATCCCCTTCCTAAGAAACCAAAAAGCCAGCAGTAATGAATTATTTGCAGTTTTTCTAAAACACTGGTTCTCAAAAGACACTCCTTAGACTAGTAGTCTAAGGATTTTGTTCAGCATTTAAAACATAAATGCTCAGGTCCTATTTCAGACCAACAGAAACAGAACCCGGCAGAGGGGGCCTGGTAATGTTCTAACAAGCCCTTCAGGTAACTGAGGCACAATACACAGAGAGAGAGAGAGAGAGAGAGAGAGAGAGAGAGA